>BGZK01000730.1:0-301795 GCA_005406025.1 Eumeta japonica
AAATTAAATTTAAATCAAAAGATGTGTAACAATAAAGTTTTAAATAAAAATAATATTACAAAAGGTGACATTTATATTTTTAAGGATTATTGAATATTAACTATTTCAAAATGTATAAATGTGCAGTCTCAGATTCCTTTTGTCTATTAATTACCAGCTAAAATTGAAAATACTATATTAATTGCACCATTTTTAAAAAGTGGTTTTCTGAGAATAGGAACTTCTGAGACTGTATAGAAAAAAATAAAATTATAGTACCGAAGCGATTTAAAAATTTTCTCAATATCTATTAAGAGCCATCTCTCGAGGGACAAACGATAATTATGCTGCCAAATCGTAGGTTTTTAACGTCTATACCTTATATATATAGTAATAGAGTTTTGTTAGTTTTCCTACCGTCTCCCAAAATACCCTGGCATATCCATGGGAACAGATATTTTCCTATTTTAGTTTTAATCTTCAAAATGTACGAAAATGTTTGGTAGTAAATTTTTTTCTGGAAATTGCTTATCACGTGGCCTATTGACAGCTGTGCTGTTGGATGTCATCAGTGTGGCCATGTCTAAAAAATCCATAGTCCCTAAATATTAAAAAAAAATTTTGCTGATATGATAAAAATTGATGTTCTAAAAATCCGTTAAATGTAAGCTAAAATACCTAAAAGGTTATTATCGGATTATTTTTCCTGATTTATAATGCAGCGCCGCCAGTGCTAAAAGAAATTATAAATTACTAAATTAAAGCAAGTTTCATTTTTAAAAGGGTTTACATTAAAAGTGATGATCATTATGCCACTTAATAAAGTTATAACAATTATAAAATAACAAATCAAATAAGTTTAAATTTTTTCAAAATCAAATATGTCATCAACGTCTTCAGTTAACAGTAGATGAAGTATAGTTATAAAACCTCTAAGGCTAAATTACAGTAACTTTAGGTTATATTTTGCAACATTGTTAAAAAGTTATATTTTTAAAATTATACGTTAAGCAAGTCCCATTTTAATTTTCAGCTGGTTTATTAATTAAGAAGGAGAATTTAATTTTTTTTATTTGATTGCAGGTTTGTTTTTGAAATTAATTGAATATAGAAAGTTAGATAATCTAATTAATACAGCAATTACAGTTTCTAAAAATAGAATCACGTCAGATTTAAAGTCAGCTAGAGCATATAAATATTTGTCCCACTAATACATAATGTTATTATTCCTCATATTCATTCATAAATTCCATGGTTCAACGACGTGGTCTGTTGACAGCCGTGCTGTTGGCTGTCACAGAGCTACAGTAATCGATAAAATATATTTTTAAAATGACGGAACATGTGTTCAAGTGACGTTGCAAGATGGCTTTTGTGGATTCACAATGCATCGATATCGCCATTAGTCAATAACCTCATTACGATTTTGTATAACACGTTCATGACTTTATTCAAAAGAATACTGTTATTAGTAGCTATCATTTGCATATAAATAAATCCTGTACAATTTACTTCCAACAAAACTCAACAGAGGTCGCACTCGGCGCCTCGTTACGTTCCACAAGACGAAGAGCGACTTTAAGAGGACTTTCTCAATGAGGAAAATGAAACAATTTGTAATATTCACATTATAGGTTTAGGATACTTAATGTTCATTTTTACCACGTATCAATTTTTGTAGACTGTAAAGTCTAAATCATATTGTGTGACGAATTTTGTGTATTAATTTGCATTACTTGTTAAAGCATAAATTACGCTACATCTGGTACATAGCTTGAGTAGCTGAGCTTATAATGTGTAAATAAAATAATTTTTAATTCGTTTAAACTACATTTCTCTTCTCCCTGTGTAACCTGTATTATGGCGAATCATTTTCATAGCACATACTCTCCAACCTTCACATGACTTCCTAGGCTACTTTGTGAGTGCCGAGATAATTTAAAACCTTACCCCGACTGGTCTGTTCTAGACGCTTAAATAGAGTTCCATACAAAATACCTCTGTCACAATTGGTGAGATTTCTTTGTTAACCCAAAATGACCACCAGTCCATGGACAATCACAAGTATGTACTAAAGCACAGAAGGGGCCCTATTCAATCACGTAATATGCTCTTCTTGTTTTTTCCTATTAGCAAAGTAATTGAATGAAATAGCAAGAGTACGGTACAAACCCTAAAAAGGATTCCTTGGTTACCTTAGGTGCCAATTCAAAAAGTAACTTTGTATCAAATGATATTGTCTTTTACTAGAGTCATATATTTCGATGGGGTTATATTTACGATTAGCCTTAGTGTTGTGCTTTGCGTTTGCCGATGGATCATGTAGATGCGTTTTTTTTTTTGACCAATTATATTTACATAAAGTGTGTAAATAGATATTCTTATGACATGCATGATTCACTGGTTTAATATTTTATCTAAGGTCTCGATTAAATTATTTTAAAAATTCACGTCGCGTTTTATATAGGCTTCATTTATATGAGCAGTCTAATTTTTTTTTAAATATTTTGTTTTGATAAATCTCGTTCAAAACCATGGACATAATAAAAGTTAACTTATTTCAATTCATTCAAAGGTTCGGATTGTGGACCGTTTTCAAAGTGCATGCTCGTGAATTTAATTAATTTTCCTTTCGAAACAAAATTAAACTTTCTATAAGAGTTTATTGATGTACTCTTAGATCTGTTATTTTGTAAACTACTTATAATACGATAGACCACATACCAGCCTAAAACTGTTCATCGACATCGAAAAATCGGTAAACGGTATCGACACGAGTAAATTCTTCGTCTCTTTTGTGTTGTCTATGGCCGCCTCCACTCGATGGTCATTGCGGTCTCACTAGTGCACTAGTGCTTATTCTCGGGAACATCATAACTTTACCTAACATGCCCTTCAGCAGCACCAACTCCGCCCGCAATGTTTCTTGTCATATATTAAATTGTAAATTGCATAACAAAATTACGTTCGACATATATCAGTTTGTCATGACCTCTATTTTATTAATAGGTATTAGGTTTTTTAAATAATCCATCGGCAATTTTCTACATAAACTTCAACGGGCTAGTTGACAGCGACACAAAAATCAGGACATATTTAGAAATTCTGCTTTATCTAGACTTTCAAGAGCCTACAAAAATCAAATTGGTATGAAATAATTTGTGAAATGTGGTGTGAAAGGTTGCAATAAGACTGCTTGTGACATCTGTCGTATCCTTCCCAAACGAAGTGCGTATTTTCATAGAAATGGTGGCTAATACAACGTGTTTACGTGTAGATAGTGGTCATTACGGGGTATTATATAAATGGCATTTAATGTTGTGGGCAGTCTTACAAAATATGCTAGCTGCGCCCCGCGGTTTCGCCCGCGTGGTGATGGAAAATTGTAATAGTGATGATGATAGAAAGTATTTTATGTTTTTGTCAATTTTTCATTGTTTTAATATTATCCTGCTATTTAAGAAGGAGACAAATGCAACAAATTAATAATCACGAGAATCGGTATAGCTGTTCTCCAGTTAAAGTGTTCGAACAATTATATTGAGTAACGTATGCAAATTGCAACAAGTATTTTTTATGATGATCTCACTAATAGGTATTTTAGGTATTATAAACGCTATAGTTTGTAAGGATAGATAGGTACGGATGTATATGATGATTGATGGTAATGCAAAACATGGCGTGCTCAAGGGCATGCCTGCTGCCTTTAAGGTTGTGCCCTGCCGCCGGACCGCACCATAATATCGCGCACTCGCTTGTCTATCGTCATAATTATATTAATTCGAATATTTTTCCAAATGATATAGCGTAAAAGACGAAGTTTATCTACTTTAAACACCAGATGCTATTAAAGTATTTATTTTGATAAAAGATCAATTTGTTACTACCAAATGTGCGTTAGAAATGAATTATCAATTTTATTGTATTTGTGGTTCACTATTTTGGCGATAATGGCTTACACATAAAAGATAGATATACGCTGTCGCGGACTATTTGTGTAACTCCAACAGTTTTGTGGCGCACACAAGAATAGCTCGCAGATGACAGATTTTTCCTACTTACTTGACACTTATCGTTATATTTTAGATAATTCACATTATGTCTTTATAATTATAGCTTATATATTATTCTAATATATAAGCTATATTAATACATAGTTTCATGAAAATCCATTGAATAGTTTTGCGTGAAAGAGTAACAAACATACATCCATAAATTGTTACAAACTCTCGCGTTTATAATATTAGTCGGATGGCTGTTTTGTTGTTAAGTAGTCTCAATAGCGAAATAAAGAATTGTGAATTAAAACGAAACCATGTGTAGAGGGTTCATTAGACTTTTAAGCGTCTTAAATCCCCGAAGAGCCCTGTATAATGTACGCATAATCAGGGGCGTAGCTAGGTAACCAAAGGCCCCGGGGCACAAAGTAAACTAAGGCCCCAACTAAGCTATTTAAAATCGTTTGTTCCGCATTCGTCGTGTTCCGAATTCGGCGTACTCTAGATCAAACAAACAGATAGCGGAGGCACGTTAATAGGGTCCCGTCGAGCACCCATTGGGCACGGAAAAACATCTCTAGTCATTATTTCGACGGGCTTTGTAGATCAATGGTTCACATGTGAGGTTGCTGATCTCGGGTCGTGGGTTCGATTCCACGGAGACGACATTTATGTGATGAACTTAGGTGTTCGTCTTCGGTCTGGGTGTTTGGTATGTATTATAAGTATGTGTTTATAAAAAAGTATATAAGAATTCTAAGTATTCTATCAGTTGTTTAGTACCCATAGTATAAGCTCTACTTAGTTTGGGACTAGATAACAACAATAAATATTTCCAGGGAGGCTCTCCATAGATGTAACAAAAGCTGAAGAAAAATGTTTATCAGGAAACATCAACCTGCCTTGCATACCTCGACAGCTCTTTTAAAAACACTTTAATGTTTTTATGTAATTTTTCTGATGACGTGAATAATTTTGAAAATAAGAAATAGGATCTCCCCTTTCTATTTTCTAAACGGTATGTACATATAACGAAAAAAATGAGGAAAATAACGTTTAATGAGTCCTTTTAACAAAAATTGTTTTGAACATGATCAGATATTCCGTTTTTGAGTTATGGCCGATAAGCTGCGCTTTTCAACAAAACGAAGTAAGTGCCATGAAGATACGCTCTTTTGCTGGTGCACTTTGGTTTACATTGTTCTAATAGTGATAGTCGATACGCTTATTTGTTTTTCTAGTTACAGGCGACTAAAGTGATTATAATTATTCTGTGCGGAAAACGCGGAAAAAGTGTAATAACGTACGTTTTTAATCTGTAGTGCATGTCATTGTAATAATGGCTTCAGAACCCTATAATTAGCATGGTCCGTCATGCCCTTGGCCAGATTTTTTTTTAATTTCCACAATCTTTTTACATTGTCACTGCATATATTTTTTTTAATTAGTCACAAACGACAAGGGTTAAGGCAAGAAACAAATCACTCGACAATCAGGCCTCAAGACACGTATTATCATAACTCTGTCGCGTCATGATTAGTTGGTAATTTAAGCCCGTATTGATAAACCTCACTCGAATCCTGCACCATCTCAAGAATTGTCGTGAAAGCGAGACACATGTCATCTTCTATGAGGAAACAGTATGACTGTCTCGCTCTTACCACTCTCGAGATACAACGCGACTTTAAGTACCTATGCTTTATTAACGTGTGAATTCTCACCAATAAAAAGTAAGAAATAAGTGTATACAAATAAAATGTATACACGGTACAAGTGAAACATCAGAAAAGTATGTTACTAGAGAATGAGATGAATGTAGAGTATCAGGTGTATGATGATGTAATGTTTATTATTTCCCATTCCGAAGTGTCACTTTTCTCGTTTTGTGTCACGCCACGCTCTAGTTCTTTCGACGCCTGTCTTAGGCATATTCACAACGAAATTGTACACTTTAATGAAGAAAATAAATTAGAAACAATGAGAACACTAAACAATACTCGAAATGCGTCGGTTACACGCATGTGCTACAACGGATGATCTGTTGACATCCAACAGCTGTACTCGGCGATCGCCGCGCGCCTGAGCGCAGTACACGCGACCGCGGACGAGGAGACGAGAAGGGCGCATGTCTCACTCTTCCCCGATGGCCAAAGAAAAGCGAGACTGCTCCCACTCTACCCGACACAGTGCTTACTCCCCCCGCCCCCTTCCCACTTTTCGTCGCACGAAAAGGTTGCGGACCAGAATTTCCAAGCCTCCCATGAAAAATTTCACTTCAAAAAAACTGAGGGTAAAGGCACTATCAGGCTATGCCGTCAGTCCTCGTGAATACACGAAATGGATTGCAGTTTGTTCTTCAGTCCGAACTGACGACACGGCTCTGCGTCAGCCGCGCAGTGACGCCAAGAAAGTGAGGAAAAACAAAAGTCGTCTTCCTATCGGGCTTGGATTGACCTTTGTCGATGAAAATTATGAAGCTATAGACTTAGAAAGAAATACTAAGAGATCGTCATTCGTGGTAGCAATCAATTTAGAAACATTGAACGAAGGACTAATTCCAACATCTAACAAGAAATACAAGGACTTCATCTTTTTGTCACGATTATTATAAATATTTACCTCATTCTGCAAATGCAAATGATTATCCTGAGGGTGATGATAAATAAATTATGTTAAAAATAAACACTTAAAACGGTTTTAGTACCTTATTATTTGTTATCCTAAAGGATTTGTAACATATTTTATGACCACTCAGAAAAAAAACTGAAATAAAAAATACGGAGCACTGTGTCTTGAGTCCTATATTAAAAATATATTTTATTCATGTATACACAATGTTTCAATATGTTTGCATAAATATTTAACAATAACCAAATATATATAACAAAAAGTGCTATGCGTTACCTGTAAATAAAGAGCATTAATGGTAGTTTTCAACAAACATGAATGAATTTGGGTTTTTTTTAAAGATAGAGTGTTATGTTATAAAGAATGCAATATTAGTTTTTTGTTTTGCAGATCAGCCTTGTACATCTGATAATTTACCTCGTCCTTTCAAAGAAGATTCTTCACAAAGTGAGTGTGATTATTTTGTAAAGTTCAATTCGATATTTGAAGAACATAGTACAGCAGTTTGTAAGATTTTCGTTATCTGTAGCATTGTTAATATCAGATAAGGTCATGTTGAACCACTGTACAGTAATTTTTTAAGTAAATGACTGCCTCTAAACATACCGTGTTCCGATGTCTGAGAATAGTATTACTGAGTAAATTATAGCATGCGACATATGAAAACATCTGACTTTGTAATCGGATTGCGTTGTATTATCACGAGTCGTGACGATAATAAAAATGATATATATTTAAAATTGAATAAATAATTGTTCTTACCAGTTAAAGTTTTTGACATGATTGAAAATGAATTTGGTTAATTTTACCAACTAATATATTTAATGCCACTGCCCAGTCTGATTAGGGCGAGGTAATTTTGATCTCTTGATGGCAAAATTTTTTCTGATAAAATGTACCTAATTGAGTAAAATTGCTATGCATTTATAGATTATTTTGACCAAATGTTAATCTTAGCCTCAGCAATATTTTTATTTCTTGTATTTGTTAAGGTTCCACACATTACAAAAAATTGAACCCTTATGTTTACAAGTGTGTCTACCTATCTATCCGACCAATTAAGCTGACATTTGATATGAACATTTAAGGGTGAATTAAAAAATAAGCTATCGTATGACAGAAAATGAATGGTTTTATTGTGAGGATCTACATTTACATATTTTAGATTTTAAAAATAAATTATTTTGAAGTTGTTTGAAAAAATATTAGAAAATTAGCCATTCCCCCTTATCTCCAAACTAGAGGCTGAAATGGAAAAAAATATATAGTAAAAAAATTCTATAAGCTCCATTTACTTGACAGTAAATATTTCTACTTTGTGTGTACAAACCTACATTTGCAGTTAGATTGTCTGGGGGAACATATTTTTCAAGCTTTTTTTTTATTTTGTACAGCTTTTGAATTTTACTTAGCACCAACTTTGTGTCAGACTTGAATAAAACAAAATGCCAATGAAGCTACTGCAAATAATTATACTATGGAACCCTCTCTGTGCAAGTCAGACTCGCTCTTGGGTGGTTTTTTTAATGTTGCCGCGGCTATACGCCATTTCGGAATCGGCTAAAAGTATTGGTTTGCTATGTTGGATTGTGTAAAAATTGCTAAACCACATTATAAATTCAAATACGCAATACATGTAATATGACCGATTTAACATCATTGATCATTATTTTTTAGCAAAAGCAACTTTGAGTAAATTTGCAACAATCAATAGTTAATGAAGTTACTTGTTAGATCTTGGAGGAACTGACACAAGTGATTCTCAACTTTATTTGAAAGTAAAATATAACTGACCCGTAGCTGCTTGTGACACATTACTGTCAAATAATGAAACCACGTCTAATGTTAAAATGTTTTATTTTGATAAAGTTTTGAAAACATGATGATCTTATTAGGTATTATTTGTATATAATGTGCAATGAATTTCCATTCTACTTCTGTTTTAATTCCAATAGACAAAATGACAGCTAATCATTTCTATCATAAATATTTCATTTTTCCTTTCTTCTTTGACATCTAGTGAAATAACTTATCTTTATTATAACTAAACGTATCTAGGTAACCTGTCTTTTTGTAACAGAATTATTTCCGATTACTAATTTCTTAATAAAAGACAAATATACATGTATATAGTACCACTAACTGAGACATAGAGGTATCTCATTTATGTATCATAATCAATGTAACGTTAATTTCTTTCGTTAAGTAAATATAAAAGTATATCATTCGTTTTTTGTTTTGCAGTTCAGCCTGGTGCATCTGATGATTTACCTCGTAATGCAAAGGAAGATACCTCACAAAGGGAGTACTGTCATTGTTATACAAAAAGTGTATTTATTTAATTAATCAATATGCTATATTAATATGTTTCATTGCTATTCAAAACTGTGTTGCTATAGATGAATATAAGCTAATACTTTTGGTCACAAAAATATATTTCTATTTAGCTATTTGAAACAAGCTTATATAACATTTTAAGATATCTTTTGTGCATAGCATTGTGAACGTTAAATTAAAATTTCTTGTTATTATAAACAAAAACACATTCTAAATGATATAAATGCAAATTTAGAGTTCTCACAGTGTTCTACTTTTAGTTGTAGTATACAAAAATGGGTTCTGATCTCTTTTGTAATAACGAGTTAAAATGCCCTTGCTTTTTTTGCACAAGGTAGAAAAGTTTTATTACTTGACTAGACATCTTTCGTGTTTGAATTATTTTAAATTACTACTAATGCAAAGCATTCCAATGTACATGCGTGAAGTTCCGTGTTGTCTTATGTTATTGGGTTGGTGAAAAAGGTTTTTCGTACTTAATAAGTAAAAGAGACTGCAGACTATACACGTCTTTAGCTACACAGCGAATATTGAGTTTGTTTACGAAGTCTTAACGCATTCGCCGTACAGCCCTGACCACGAACCTCCAGATTTTCTCCTGTCTTCAATGTTTTCAGAATTCTTTAGGTAACGATAGGTTAAGATCAAGAGGGGACTGACAAAACTACCTGTTGCAATTTTTTGATCTGAAGTCCCAAAATGTGTACAGCGATGGGATTGTCGCTATCTACAAAAAGACAACAAGTTGTTGCTATATAATATATATTGTAATTAAATGTAAACAAGATATGATGAAAAATGGTCTTTTTATGTATAAAATATGAAAAAACTTTTCCCCCGACTTTAAATCTACAAATCTGAAACAAGTGTATGTCTTTGCAACTCTTGAATAACAAATGTTTTCAGTAATGTCGTTTCTTTTTTTTTTTCTTTGTTTTTTAACTTTTTAAAACTCAAATTGTATTTAACTTTTTGTTAATTTATTGCCTATTATCATATAAAAGCTCCTAATGAGAAATCAATCATAAACAAAAAATGCGTACACTAAAATACTATAATATCTCATAATATCCTAATTTGACCTAAATATGTGATTTCTGTTTCAAATATTAAGTATATTTTTTTTTGTTTCAGGACCGAGAAGCCGTTTTTATACATTCACATAAAAGCAACTAAAGAAAGAAATGATTGCTGTAAATAAAAAACTTAGGCGCAGATTGAAATGTATAGAAACATACAAAAAAGTTATGCCGCAGTTAAAATGTTTGGCAGATTAAAATGTTTTTCAAAAGTGGCAGTAAATGACTCATTGTGCACAACTAGTGCTTAAAATATAACAGAGAAACGAAAAGGAGAAGTCGAGGTCGAAGATACACCAGAAAAGAAAAAAGATTGGCTTTGTCTCTCTACAAACAGGGTCCAACAGTATACAATTTCTTATCACAACTTTTCATTCTTCCATCAAAGTCATCTTTATCTAAAATGCTTTCAGATTTGCAAATTAAGCCAGGCTTCAATGAGAACCTCTTCAAGGAATTAAAAGAAAAGGTTAGCGAAATGAAACCAGAACCTAGATTATGTCCAGTCCTTTTCGATGAAATGGCAATTTCACCTAATTTTCAGTATAATAAGAAGGAGGATATTAGCACTGGATTCAGAACTTTTAATAACGAACAAAGTAAAACTATTGCTAATCATGTACTAGTATTCATGGTAACTGGTACATGTAAAAAGTTAAAACAACCCGTATGGTTCACATTTACAAATGATACTATGAAAGCAATTGATTTAAACCGGGTTGGAAGTGTGCTGCATAATTTGTGATCGAACACAAACCTACAGGTCTGCAATAAAATTGCTCATAAATGATACGAAGGAGGATCATTTAAAGAAAGGATTAGAACTTAAGGAAGAAACATTTGAAGTCAATAGTAGATCAATCATTCCTTTATATGATCCACCGCACTCGCTTAAAGGCATAAGAAATAACTTGCTTACAAAGAATCTTCATGCCAAAATTAATGATAAGCAAATTGTAGCAAAATGAAGTCGCATACAAACAGCTTACTACTTGAATCCTAATTTTAGAGGTATTTCTTTGATGGTCACATTGTCAGATTTACATGTTGTTCCGAATAAAATAAAAGAAATGAAGGTGAGATTTGCTGCTCAAGTGTTAAGTACAAATGTAGGTTTGAACATGGGTTTTATGGCAGGTGATCATCATATATTTCTGCAATCGTTTACAACTGTTTTAATTAACTACTTATTTATTGTTATAAGAGTGTTAATGTTATAAAAAGACATAGCATTCTTAATCTTTCTTTGTAAACTCTACATATATTTATTAATCAACTCCAAACATTTTTTTTGTATGTTCAGTGTTAATTTTGTCGGTTGTAGACTGATTTTGATTTTTTTTTTTGTATGAAAGGATATACTCTCGACGTGGTCCCATAGTCACCAAATCAGAATATGACGTTGGGATCCCAGGGAAATCGAGGGATACCCTTAAATGTTACAGCCATATACAGTGTGTTTGCGTTTTTTTAGTTATTCAAGTTTTGCATCTGGTGGCTATCATCGTATACCACAGACTTGATGGTTGAGGCAATAGCACTCCTTAACGTTTAGAAGTTAAGGGCTAATACTGCGAACTGTCACTAGAAACTAATGTTCAATGACTATTAGCAAAATATACACGGACTTAAAAATGATTATTTATTGATCTACCTACATATTTTCAATCATATATATATATATAATTCTAACATGAAAATCATAGCTGGAACACATCTCAATCTTTTAGCCATAAACGTAGAAATAGGGTCAATCAATTTAATGTGAAAGTGATTAAAAATATGATCTGTACGAACTGTAGAACTGTCGTCTGTTTATCTTTAGCTGGAACAAACTCTAAAAGCAACTAGTTGTTTCTAAAGTTTGCTTAAACAATTATTTAAATACGTTTTGACAACAGTTCTATAAATTAGAACTGTTTTTGTTTTAAGTTAACATTATTCTAATAAGAATCTTGGTTTCCACAAATTACATAAAATTTGTAGGAAAAAATATTTGTATACGATAAACATGTGCTATTTAGTAAATAAGTTTTTATGATTCTATGAAAATTAACAATTATAATCATGTCTGTATACTGAAATGCTGTATTGCACATTATAATAACAAAATGCTTTTCTTTTATAGAAAGAGGGTTAATTCCTTTGAGTGTGCCGAAACAGCAGAAGCTATAATATTTTTGACAAATTATTTAACTCCGTTAATGGAGGTTTTGCAACTGTAACCAATAAAAAAAAATATAGAGTTGCATTAATACCTACATCAGTACACCACCCGTTTTGGAAAGATGGACTAAGAATATTAAAATCTATGAAATTTGAATCTATAAAAAAAGAAAATCTGGCATCACATATAAAAGACTAGGCACCGTCCCGACTTTACAAAGTTGGATGAAAACCATCAATGGTTTGTTACTCTTGTCCAAAAGGCTTAAAAATAAATATGGCTGGGATTCTACATTGCCACGACATTTAAATCGGTATTAGTAAGTAAATACATTAGTACTTATATGGAGTTACGAAATTATTATTTGGTAGCAGAAAAGACTGATAGATAGAAGATGGCGCTAGAGTAACATAATGAAAATAAATTTAAAAACATATTATAAGAAATACTTTAGTAACAAACAAACGCTAGCCCATCAACAAAATTAAATAAGCTAATAGGTAGTCCTAAAATGGTAGAAATTTTAAACATCAAAAAAGTATGCATATAGTTAACAGGTAATTAGGAGGTTAATTAAGCTCTAAGTGGTAAATATACCAGTTCCGGTACTCTAAAATACTTTTCTTTTATGTACAATAGAGAGGAAGCAAAAATAAAAACCTAATTCATTAAACCACTTTTATTTATTTACCTGTAGTTGTGAAAATCGTTTTTTGACTTATAAATTAACAAAACCATATCATAGACGTACTTTTCGTCTGTTTAATATGCAAACAGAAAATTTACAAGTCAAGACCTATAAGAATATAACTACATGTTATCAGAAACATTAAATTATTAAGATCATAATTGTCACTAACAATACAATTAACTCCATTTAAAGTTGTACAGTTAATTAACCTGTGCTCTGGCATAAACAAATACGCTGTCCTTGGATTCTCCTAGGACATAACAGAAGCAATTTACCTACGAATCTTTTTACTTAACAAAGTTCTCACACATTCAAAAGTGTCAGCTACTAAATAGGAAGGCTTACTGATGACAATTTGTCTTTTTTTGAACGTAGATATTACACAATATATTTGCAAATTTGTTACAGAATTCAAATTTGTAATACTTGTTTGGGCTTGCTGAAAGCTCAACTGCAATGTTTTAATCGTTGTATTATTTGAATAAAATAAACATAAATTTTGCAAAAGTCTAAAACTTTTTCTATGACCTAAAACTAGTACATATTAATGTACGTTAATTTTTTATTTTTCTCAGTTTATTAATCAAATTTATTTAGACAGATTTATATCTATAAAAAATAGATTAATCAGCCGAAATTAAGTGCATCAAAGTTTACAAATGTATTCATTGACTCTTTTTAAAATACACGAGCAGTTTGCACTGTTATGCTTCAAAATATTTCAAAATGCAGTAGCAGCTTGACGTTGGTAAATAATCAAGAAAGCACCTATCTTATAAACCCATGTACAATATTACTTTTCTTTGTCAATTTTATTTACAATTTTCAGCTCGTTTTACATTATTAAATAGTAACTTTTAATTTATAGGTCGCATTAAATATTAAAAAAAAAATATTAACAAAATAGTTATCAAATAACTAGCTTTAAGTACAATCAATTGACATGCAAATTACTTAATAGCCAAAAGATTTTTTTTAATTAACAATAAGACAAGTTTATTTAAAGAACATTATTTCTGGAAAAGGTGTAAAATAGAAAATAATAATATGAATAAGTTACTTGGATTCCTCTCATTTACGAATATAGATACCTATCATCTTGATATGATCTTGAATTTTGGAATCTATGAAATACTTAAATAAAAAGATCAAACAATATACCTTCAATTGATAACCATATAATAGTATACAGATAATTGGTTGAATTTGAAAAATTATTTCAAGCAAGATTAACTATAAGAATATTTAGAGATATTACAAGAGGAGTCACAAACTTTATAAAATTATGCATATAATTCAAATTCGAAATAACTTTGGTCTAAACATCATACATAACATTTGAAGTATGTCATAATAATTAGAGAATGTACACTTTACCACTTGTTTAAAAAGCAGTTTTCCTTCGAGAAGAATGAACAAGAAACTCAAAGATAACTCAAAGAACTAAGTAAAAGAAACTTAAGCATTTACTAACTCTATAGGAGTTCGACAGAATATCATTTAAAAAAGGTAAAAAATTTTGTCTGCAATCTTTCATGTATTTTTCTTTGATTAAGTAATTGTAAATCCCATTACAGAAGTTATTAACCATACGAACATCTAAAATGTAAACAGATAATAGTTCGTTATGCCAAATGCAAAACATTACCATAATACACTGGAAAAATTTTAACGGATTACAATAAAAGTGTTACCAACTTACACGTATTTCAAATTTTATCTAATAAGAGAAAATGATTTGTTATAATTTATTACATATTACATGTGTTAAAATTGAATATTGATGTCATTTCAAAAGCATTAAAAACTCGATGTCATAAGAAACCCTATGCCTTATACCTCAACCTAAATAATAAATTAATATTATTAATAAATTTTGATAAGGTCTATTAATTTGATACTTAACAATGAGTGTTCTTTTATCTAAACATTTTAAGTGTAAAAGTTACTTCTCTGAATTCAATATTTGATAACATATAAAAACAGAGTAATAATATATTATAAATATACAAATGGTTCAGTATAAACTAAGAATGTGAAGAGCAGCTAGATTGTGGCTCTCTGTGGACAATGTGCTGCACTGGTGACTCAGGCACGCCCAAATAAAACTTGTGTTGTAAAGAAGTATTGCATAAATAAAATAACAACAAAAGTATATTACCAAAATTATTATCAATTTATCCACTTGTCTCACAGTGTCTTATTTGAAGACAGATTTATTAAAGGGGTTCTCGCTCGAGATGTAACGTCTGTAATGCATTTATGAAACATAAATAAACCTGTTATATTGATTATTCATTTAAAATATCTAGTTGTTTAACCTTAAATTGTTTCCAAAAACAGATCACCTCTCAAGAAGAAAAGTGTGGGTACAGCGTCTTTTCCTATTCGGTTGTGATTGATAAACCGCATTCGCTCAAAATGTTTACCTCATTCTCTACGATTCTTGAAAATGTATTTTTTTTCAAAATCGATAATATCTCTTTTCCAATATCGTGATCCCATATTTTAAACAACTCTTCACGTTAACCTGGATTTGGAAATAGATGTACTGGAATGCCCTGTCGTAAAAATTAACATGTTATTATTTAACAATTTCTTCCCTTTAAAAAAAACAAGAAAGCACACTTGAATAGCCACTGCACTAGTCAGGCACAAGTATTTTCTATAATTATATGGATTATTATAAAGTAAGTAACAAAAGCATCTTATTATAAAAAAAATGCACTGTATCAATTATTTTTCGCAGAATATGCGAATATATGTAATTGACGAACAACCTTAAGCTTATGAACAAGCTTAGCATTGCAAAGACCTAAAACAAGATAAAATCTAATATTACTACAACAACCTAGCATTTAAGCTATTTTTAAAAACAAGTTACAAAATGTGTACCCACTTAATTTGAATAGCATGGATGACTGACTCACTTCTCTTGGAATTACATCCGAGATCATGGCACTCGTAGCAAGACATTTGATCTTTTTGATTACAAAAAGATCATTAACCCTGAAATATTTTTTTCAAATTAAACAAACACCGATTTTTCTCGGTTAAGATATTCTACCCAGCAATAAAAGTAGGTAGGTAGGTATAATTACCAAGCAGGCTAGATAGTAAATTATTGCCAACATTAAGAAAAAAGATTTTTATTTCTTTTTATAAATTAGGTACTTTAAACAAGTTTGTAATTTTTTTGTAGTAATTGTTTCAGTCAAATAGACAATAACAGTTAACAGTTAGAACAGAAGTTAACGGTTATATGTAAATAACTATTGTTCTAAGATAAAACAAAATTTTAACTAAATATCATAACATAGCAACATTGTCGAAGTGTTATTACAAGTTTAAAACTAATATGACAGAGGGCAGTATTTATAATGTCAAAGCCTAGTTTATCAATTAAAATCACGGAGGTCACTTTTCCATTTTATTTGGAGTTGCTAGGCCCTGTCTTGGTAATAGATGAATATGAATATATAGAGCTATAGTACGTCTCTCCCAAAATACCCAAGGGCATATCTTAGAGGATGGTATTTGGTATTTTAGTTTCAATCTTCACGTACGAAAATGTTTGGTGGAAAATCCTCAGGCTGGGCCTTGCTCGTCGCGCGCGTGGTCTGTTGACAGCTGTGCTGTTGGCTGTCATAGAGCTACAGTAATAGATAAAATATATTTTAAAATGACGGAACTTGTGTTCAAGTGACGTTGTAAGATGTCTTTGTGGATTCACAACGCATCGAAATCGCCATTAGTCAATAACCTTATTACGACTTTGTATAACACGTTCATGATTTTATTCAAAAGAATACTGTTAGTAGTAGCCATCATTGCTTAAAATAAATTTCGTACAATTTACTTCCAACACAACTCACCAGATGTCGCACTCGGCGCATTGCTACGTTCTACATGACGAAGAGCAACCTTAACAGGTCGGTCTTTCTCAATAACGAAAATAAACAATTTGTACTATTTTTCTCGTAAAGTTCTTTGTATATATAATAATCGATGTGTATATAATGATCTTTACCTGGTATCAATTTTGTAGACTGTAAAGTCTAAATCATATTTTGTGTCGTTTTTCGATTTGCTTTAATGTATTAACTGCCTATAACGAATGTAATTTATTACACTACGTCTGCAATACGCTAACTAACTGGCTACGATCTGGACACTCATAGCGAGTCCTTATTTAATGTGTAAATGAAATAATTTTTAATTCGTATAGACTACATTTCGCTTCTCCCTCTGTATTATGACTAATCATTTTCATAGCAGATATTCTTCAACCTCCACGTGACTTCATAGGCCACTTTGTGCAGTGCCGAGATAATTTAAAACTTTACCCCGACTGATCTGTTCTAGACGCTTAAATTGAGTTCCATACAAAATACCTCTGTCGGAATTGGTGAGATTTCTTTGTTAACCCAAAATGACCACCAGTCCATGGACAATCACAAGTATGTACTAAAGCATAGAAGGGGCCCTATTCAGTCATGTAATATGCTCTTTTCCTATTAACAAAATAATCGAATGAAATTGCAAGAGTACGGTACGAACCCCAAAAGGATTCCTTGGCTACCTTAGGTGCCAATTCAAAAGTAACTTGGTGTCAAATGATATTGTCTTTTACTAGAGTCATATATTTTGATGGGGTTATAATCACGATTGGCCTTAGTATTGTGCTTTGCGTTTGCCGATGGATCATGTAGATGCGTTTTTTTGACTAATTATATTTACATAAAGTGTGTAAATAGATATTCTTGTGACATGCATGTTTCTCTGGTTTAATATCTTATCCGAGGTCTCGACTAAAATATTTTAAAAATTCACGTCGTGTTTTATACAGATTGTATTTATATGAGGAGTCTAGATTTTATAATTTTTTTTAGGAAGCTCGTTCAAAGTCTTGGACACAAAAAAGTTAAATTATTTCAAGTCATTCAAAGGTTCGGAATTTGGATCGTTTTCAAAGTACATGCCCGTGACTTTAATTAATTTTCCTCATGAACTAAAATGTAACTTTCCATAAGAGTTACATATATTAAACGATATTTATTTAAATAACTTGGTCTAATTAAACGTTTTGCAAGGAAAAAACCGTAATTTTCCTGGAGTACAAGCAAAGATGTCATCGATGTTGTATAAATATACTAGCTCCGCCCGCGGTTTCGCCCGTGGTGATGGAAAATTGCGATAGTGATGATAATAGAAAGTATTTTACTTTTTTGTCAATTTTTCATTGTTTTTATATTATCCTGCTATTCGGGACGTAGACAAATACAACAAATTAATAATCGCCATAGTCGGTAAAGCTGTTGTGTATTGTGTAATGTATGCAAATTGGAACTAAGTATTTTTTATGATGATCTCACTAATAGGTATTATAGGTATTATAAACGCTATAGTTTGTAAGGATAGATAGGTACGGATGTATATGATGATTGATGGTAATGCAAAAATTATAGGCAGCTACTGCATCACATTCCTATAAACTATGTTAAACGATTTATTTCGGTCTGTATAAACATGCAGATTTTCCGATTTAGAAACGCGTGAGCAAGACACGTAGAGTTGGCCGTGGGAAAAACATGGCGTGCTCAAGTGCATGTCTGCTACCTTTAAGGTTGCACCCTGCCGCCGGATCGCACCATAATATCGCGCACTCGCTTGTTTATTGTCATAATTATTCAAATATTTGTCCAAATGACGTGGTGTAAAAGACAAAGTTTATCTACTTTAAGCACCAGATGTGATAAAAGTATTTATTTTGATATAAGGATCAATTTGGTACTACCAAATGTGCGTTAGAAATAAATTATCAATTTTTACTGTATTATGGTTCAATATTTTGTCGATAATGACTTACACATAAAAGATAGTAATATTCTGTCTAGGAGTTTTTTGTAGGTCTATTTAAGATAAATATTTCCATTGTACATTATATACGTGTAATTCCAACGGTTTTGCGGCACACGCCAGAATAGCTCGCAGATGACAGATTTTTTTCCTACGAACTTGATACTTATCGTTATATTTTGGATATTTCACACTTTATCCTTATAAATTATAGCTTTTGAGTTATTCTGATTTGTAAGCTACATTATTGCACAGTTTCATCAAAATCCATTTAGTAGTTTTCGCGTGAAAGCGTAACGAACATACTTACATATATTGTTACAAACTTTCGCGTTTATAATATTAGTGGGATGGCAGTTTTGTTGTTAAGTAGTCTCAACAGCGACATAAAGAATTGTTAACTAAAACGAAACCATGTGTATAGGGTTCATTAAACTTTTAAGCATCTTAAATTTTAGCTTTACATTAGTATGATATACTGTCAGTTTTTGTGGTGCATAGTTTTTAATACATTATTGCAGTTGGTTTGTATTAACATAAAACCATTATAAGAAATTTAATCTGATTTAATGGAATAGAAAAAATAATAATTTTCTTTTAATATTGGGCTTTTACAATTAAAAATATTGAAAATCATGTTTAAAATAGTTAAGATAACTTATTGAAAAGTTTGAAGCTTTTAAAACTTTTCTTCACATAAAAATACAGCTTTGCAAGATGCTATTCATGTTCCTGGGTGTAGCAGATTGCGTTGATTTGTTGATTGTAGTTGATTGCGTCAATTGCTTTTAAAGTTTAAATATTACTTGAACTAGAGTATTTAAATGTATGGTTTGGTTAACTGTGTGATTTCGTTACAACAAGATTTTTCACGAGTGCTGTATACAGCAGAATTGTTAAAGTATCTATCTTAACAGTAATAAGTCTTGTTCTTAATTTTTTTTTGTCATAACAGATGTTTCAATTTATATTTTAATTTTTCATATCACATTTTGCTCCACAAAGAGTGCTTGGATACTGCAGTTTTGTTATTAATCTTTGACAGACTATTTGACTCCTTTAATGGGCATAATGGTAAAATCAATGTGCATGTTCCATTATTAAAATTTGGATACATAATTTGTATACCGTGCAAGACATGTTTAAATACTTGCATAAAAAAGAAAAAGTAAGAAGTTTGTTGACCAGAAACTTTAATCAAGATCCAGTGGATTTTTTTTTCTTTAATTAGAAGTCAGGGCTGAAGAAATACATCCCCAACATGCAGCCAATTAGAAAAAACATAAAAAGCACTGTTGGTGAATTGTATAACATCGCAACTATCTACAAATGCAAATTGTGAAGATGATGATAATAAGATATTCCTGCCATTACAGTGTTTGATAGCAGAAGGGGTTGAAAAGGTACATGGTGGTGAGGATGTGAATATAGAACCAACATTAAATTTAATATCAAATAATGATGTAGAAAATGACAGAAATATTATACAACGCGAAACAGAAAATTATGTTGCAGGCTACATTATAAAAAAATGTAAAACATGCAATACATGTAATTTAAATTTATCGAGCACAAGTCCGCCTAAATCTGATAGTTACATTTTATCAGAGACTATACAAAAAATCATTGCATTATCTCTCAACTGATTTAATTAATTGTTTAGATGATATATATAGAATTATAATGGCAGTTTTAAAATCATGTGCATTTACTAATCAATTTGCTTACAAGATCAAATTATTTCTAGATCTGTATACTGATTTTTATTTTTTAACAAGTGATAGCCATAAAGAAAAATTAAAAGATTATATAGTTCATTTATCAACATCAATGATAATACATAGTTGGTGTACAAGTGTAAATAGATTGTTAAATGGTAAGTATTTAATTTTTGATGAAAATGATAAAGTTACAAGATTTTAATTATAATAAAAAGAAGAAAAAAAGAAAAGTAGAAAACGAGATTCATATCAAATTTGGATGGACCAATGTGCTATTTTTGAAAATGGTAAATAGTTGCTTCTTTTATATTTAATTATTATATATTGTTTTCATAACGCTTATTGAGTGTTTCTCAAATTCCAATTGAAAAACTGCATTTGTCCTGGGAATGGATATAGAATCATTCTTGAACTTGTAGTATCATATGGACAGTGTAAAGGAAAAACTTGCTAGTGCACATTACAAAGTCAAAAGTCAGCCGAAAGTAGCCGATGTCCTTGTGATTCAACTACTTGTCAGTTCTTAAAAGTATATTGTGACATGGCTTGAAAATTGTTAAAATTTGATTTTAAACACAAAGTTCCAATCATTCTTGCTTTTAAATTTTGTTGTTACATTTTTAATAAAAATCTAGGAAAACATTGTAAGTTTGGTAGATATAGAAACCAAAACTGATAAAATGATTGTAATTATATCATGAATTATTTAAACCTTGTGTAAAATTATTTATCAATTTTATGTACGAATACAGATCAGGTCTCCAAATGGTGCCAAATTTGGCACTTGTAGTTTATCGTGGAACCACATTACTGTATATTCTGCACAAATTTTGCTGTAGCTTCACCCCCGTGGAGACAAACCTGAAACTAACTGAATCAATGAAAGTGAACAGACTACGCCATGAAGACACACAGAGGTTTTATAGTGTATTTGTCGGTCGTTACTCACAAATTATACCAAATAAATTCTTTATCTTTTGTATACTCGTGCATTGCTCTGAATTATACAGAGCTTGGAGAAACAAACATCAGTACCCAGATGGGTGAGGCTTAGAATTGTAATTCAAGTTACACACAGCCGAAGGTTTGTATGATCAGTCAATAATTTAACAGATACAACTAATCTTTGAGACAATTGTAAATTAGATGCTAGTTCACTAAATTATAATGCGATAGATCATTACAATAGTACTACATACATGAATTGAATTTCTAATTACATATATATGGAAATTAATGAAGGTGGAAAGTACAATGCCATTGCTGTATGTAAGTTAGTGTTGCACCTAATATTAAAATAAGGAACTACAAAATTAGGTAATATGATAACAAAATCAAAATTGATAAAAAACAAATTTAGCATTAGTACTTATTAAAATAAAAGAAAGTCAACTTAATAACTAAAAGAATTCAGTTCCACAAATATGTAGAAGCAGTGTTTGTGATAGAATTGGTTCATAATTTAATGTACATGTAAATTATTAACACACATTTAGGTTTTAAATACATGTTCTATTGATCATTTTCACATATGTATATATTCATTTAAAAGTGCTTCTTAATAGAAGCATAATAAAATTATTATAAGATTGTTATTTCAAAACTAGAAAATTCTGCTGTGACCTATGCCTTTGTCTTTGTAGTACTTTAACACTTAGGACTATGGGATGGACATTAAAAATACATAAGATAAATCTACGTGATTCATGATCTATAAATGACCCTTATTTTTAATGGTAGACTATTGATAGGCACTAACTATTCTAACTCTATTAAATATTTGACATTAGTGACCTTTGCACTATCAATACTTATTGAATCAGAATTATATAGCAGCAATATTTGAAGAGATTCAGTTACAGGAATTGATATACTTCTTCCATTATATTTCTGGAGAAATAATATCGAACTGCTTCTTTTAAAAAACAAAGCTTAGATTAAAATATATTCATAATACTGACAAGGTTATATTTATATAATACCATTATTAGGCATTGTCCCTAAAGAGTAAAAAACATTTATTTTAAAATCTTTTTTAATTGATAGAATTTTTGGAAATATTAAATCTGTTTTAAGAATAATGTATTTCTAGTTATTAATTTATATATCAAAGATGTGATTAATGGTAAATGTATTATTATTTTATTTTAATGTATTAATATCTTTTTGTCTTTATTTAGGTCAAAAAATTAAATAAAAACATTTATATTTTTCTATTAATTTTGTCGAATTAAATTTCCCTCAACAGTGTGTACAATAAAGTTTTAAATAAAAATAATATTGAAAAATTGTTTCATTTATATTTTTAGTTATTAATCTTAACTGGGCAAAATGATAAATGTGCAGTCTCAGAAGTTCCTTTTGTCTATTAATTACCAGCTAAAAATTGAAAATTCTATGTTAATTCCACCATTTTAACCGGTGGTTAGCTGAGAATAGGAACTTCTGAGAACTGTATAGAAAAAAAAATAAAATTATAGTGCCGAAGCGATTTAAATTTTCTCGCCATATCTGTTAAGCGCCATCTCTCGAGGGACAGGCGAAATTATCTGTCAAATCGTGAGTTTCTCGTCTATACCTTATATATATAGTATAGTTTGTAGTCCTACCGCTCCCAAAATACCTAAGGGCATATCCGTGGGAATGATATTTGGTATTTTAGTTTCAATCTTCACGTACGAAAATGTTTGGTAGTAAATCCCCGGGCTGGAACTTGCTTGTCGCACGCGTGGCCTGTTGACAGCTGTGCTGTTGGCTGTCATCAGTGTGGCCATTCTACAAAATCCATAGTCCCTAGACTTAAAAAAAAAAACCGCCAGATATGAAAAAAATTGATGTCTAAAAATCCGCTAAATGTCGCTAAACTACCTAAACGGTACGTTCGCTGCTCGAGTTACATTTTTCCTGATTTATAATGCAGCGCCGCGTCGCAGTGCTAAATTAAAAGAAATTATAAATTACTAAATTAAAAGCAATTTTCATTTTTAAAAAGGTTTAATTAAAAAAGTGAGATCAGTTATGTACTGTAAAGTTATAAAATTATAAAAATAACAAATCAGAATAAGTTTAAATTTCAAAATCAAATATGTCATCAACGTCTTCAGTAATTACGTCAGATGAAGTAGAAGTTGAAGCCTCTAAGGCTAAGGCGTCTCCAGTAACTTTAGGGTTATTTTTGCCGACTTCGTTTAAAACGTCGTCCGGGAGATCATACGTTGAGCATGTCCCATTTTTAATTTTCAGCTGGTTTCTGATAAGAAGGAGAGAATTTAATATTTTTTTTCCGAAAGTTTGTTGCGAAGTTTGTTTTTGAAACCACAACCCATTCTCTGAAAGTTAATAATCTAGTGGTACAGTACAGTTTCTAAGAATCAGAATCCGTCAGATAAAAAGTCGCTAGAAGTCGCTATAAATATTTGTCCCGCTAAACATAATTTTTTTCCCGCCAAACATTCATAAATTCCGCTAGTTCTAGCGACAAAGTCCCTAGAACGGCAACACTGGCTGTCATAGAGCTACAATAATCGATAAAATACATTTTTAAAATGATGGACCTTGTGTTCAAGTGACGTTGTAAAATGGCTTTCATGGATTCACAATACATCGAAATCGCTATTAGTCAATAACCTTATTTCAATTTTTTGTAACACGTTCATAATATGATTCAAAAGATTAATAAGTAGCTATCAGTTGCGTGTAAATAAATTCTGTACAATTTACTTCCATCAAAACTCAACAGATGTCGCACTCGGCGCATTGCTACCTTTCACATGACGAAGAGCGACCTTATTAGGACCTTCTCAATGAGTAAAATGATAATTGTGTAAAAATTGTGTAAATATGTAACTGTATTGAACACTGGAATTGATATTTGATTTATTTTTTATGCATCAATTTTTGTAGACTGTTTGTAAGTCTAGATCATATTGTGTGATGACTTTTATGTATTAACTCCCTGTAACGAAAATAATATATTACACTACTTCTGCAATACGCTAACTAGACACTCGCACAGCGAGTTCTTATTTAATGTGTAAATAAAATAATTTTTAATTCGTATAGACTATATTTCGTTTCTTCTTGTATTATGACCAATCATTTTCATAGCACATACTCTCCAACCTTCACATGACTTCCTAGGCTACTTTGTGAGTGCCGAGATAATTTAAAACCTTACCCCGACTGGTCTGTTCTAGACGCTTAAATAGAGTTCCATACAAAATACCTCTGTCACAATTGGTGAGATTTCTTTGTTAACCCAAAATGACCACCAGTCCATGGACAATCACAAGTATGTACTAAAGCACAGAAGGGGCCCTATTCAGTCACGTAATATGCTCTTCTTGTTTTTTCCTATTAGCAAAGTAATTGAATGAAATAGCAAGAGTACGGTACAAACCCCAAAAAGGATTCCTTGGCTACCTTAGGTGCCAATTCAAAAAGTAACTTTGTATCAAATGATATTGTCTTTTACTAGAGTCATATATTTCGATGGGGTTATATTTACGATTAGCCTTAGTGTTGTGCTTTGCGTTTGCCGATGGATCATGTAGATGCGTTTTTTTTTTGACCAATTATATTTACATAAAGTGTGTAAATAGATATTCTTATGACATGCATGATTCACTGGTTTAATATTTTATCTAAGGTCTCGATTAAATTATTTTAAAAATTCACGTCGCGTTTTATATAGGCTTCATTTATATGAGCAGTCTAATTTTTTTTTAAATATTTTGTTTTGATAAATCTCGTTCAAAACCATGGACATAATAAAAGTTAACTTATTTCAATTCATTCAAAGGTTCGGATTGTGGACCGTTTTCAAAGTGCATGCTCGTGAATTTAATTAATTTTCCTTTCGAAACAAAATTAAACTTTCTATAAGAGTTTATTGATGTACTCTTAGATCTGTTATTTTGTAAACTACTTATAATACGATAGACCACATACCAGCCTAAAACTGTTCATCGACATCGAAAAAATCGGTAAACGGTATCGACACGAGTAAATTCTTCGTCTCTTTTGTGTTGTCTATGGCCGCCTCCACTCGATGGTCATTGCGGTCTCACTAGTGCACTAGTGCTTATTCTCGGGAACATCATAACTTTGCACATGCCCTTCAGCAGCACCAACTCCGCCCGCAATGTTTCTTGTCATATATTAAATTGTAAATTGCATAACAAAATTACGTTCGACATATATCAGTTTGTCATGACCTCTATTTTATTAATAGGTATTAGGTTTTTTTAAATAATCCATCGGCAATTTTCTACATAAACTTCAACGGGCTAGTTGACAGCGACACAAAAATCAGGACATATTTAGAAATTCTGCTTTATCTAGACTTTCAAGAGCCTACAAAAATCAAATTGGTATGAAATAATTTGTGAAATGTGGTGTGAAAGGTTGCAATAAGACTGCTTGTGACATCTGTCGTATCCTTCCCAAACGAAGTGCGTATTTTCATAGAAATGGTGGCTAATACAACGTGTTTACGTGTAGATAGTGGTCATTACGGGGTATTATATAAATGGCATTTAATGTTGTGGGCAGTCTTACAAAATATGCTAGCTGCGCCCCGCGGTTTCGCCCGCGTGGTGATGGAAAATTGTAATAGTGATGATGATAGAAAGTATTTTATGTTTTTGTCAATTTTTCATTGTTTTAATATTATCCTGCTATTTAAGAAGGAGACAAATGCAACAAATTAATAATCACGAGAATCGGTATAGCTGTTCTCCAGTTAAAGTGTTCGAACAATTATATTGAGTAACGTATGCAAATTGCAACAAGTATTTTTTTATGATGATCTCACTAATAGGTATTTTAGGTATTATAAACGCTATAGTTTGTAAGGATAGATAGGTACGGATGTATATGATGATTGATGGTAATGCAAAACATGGCGTGCTCAAGGGCATGCCTGCTGCCTTTAAGGTTGTGCCCTGCCGCCGGACCGCACCATAATATCGCGCACTCGCTTGTCTATCGTCATAATTATATTAATTCGAATATTTTTCCAAATGATATAGCGTAAAAGACGAAGTTTATCTACTTTAAACACCAGATGCTATTAAAGTATTTATTTTGATAAAAAGATCAATTTGTTACTACCAAATGTGCGTTAGAAATGAATTATCAATTTTATTGTATTTGTGGTTCACTATTTTGGCGATAATGGCTTACACATAAAAGATAGATATACGCTGTCGCGGACTATTTGTGTAACTCCAACAGTTTTTGTGGCGCACACAAGAATAGCTCGCAGATGACAGATTTTTTTTTCCTACTTACTTGACACTTATCGTTATATTTTAGATAATTCACATTATGTCTTTATAAATTATAGCT
Source organism: Eumeta japonica (assembly GCA_005406025.1). Taxonomy (NCBI): domain Eukaryota; kingdom Metazoa; phylum Arthropoda; class Insecta; order Lepidoptera; family Psychidae; genus Eumeta; species Eumeta japonica. The sequence goes on from BGZK01000730.1 coordinate 26,811, forward strand.
TATATATTATTCTAATATATAAGCTATATTAATACATAGTTTCATGAAAATCCATTGAATAGTTTTTGCGTGAAAGAGTAACAAACATACATCCATAAATTGTTACAAACTCTCGCGTTTATAATATTAGTCGGATGGCTGTTTTGTTGTTAAGTAGTCTCAATAGCGAAATAAAGAATTGTGAATTAAAACGAAACCATGTGTAGAGGGTTCATTAGACTTTTAAGCGTCTTAAATCCCCGAAGAGCCCTGTATAATGTACGCATAATCAGGGGCGTAGCTAGGTAACCAAAGGCCCCGGGGCACAAAGTAAACTAAGGCCCCAACTAAGCTATTTAAAATCGTTTGTTCCGCATTCGTCGTGTTCCGAATTCGGCGTACTCTAGATCAAACAAACAGATAGCGGAGGCACGTTAATAGGGTCCCGTCGAGCACCCATTGGGCACGGAAAAACATCTCTAGTCATTATTTCGACGGGCTTTGTAGATCAATGGTTCACATGTGAGGTTGCTGATCTCGGGGTCGTGGGTTCGATTCCCACGGAAGACGACATTTATGTGATGAACTTAGGTGTTCGTCTTCGGTCTGGGTGTTTGGTATGTATTATAAGTATGTGTTTATAAAAAAAGTATATAAGAATTCTAAGTATTCTATCAGTTGTTTAGTACCCATAGTATAAGCTCTACTTAGTTTGGGACTAGATAACAACAATAAATATTTCCCAGGGAGGCTCTCCATAGATGTAACAAAAGCTGAAGAAAAATGTTTATCAGGAAACATCAACCTGCCTTGCATACCTCGACAGCTCTTTTAAAAACACTTTAATGTTTTTATGTAATTTTTCTGATGACGTGAATAATTTTGAAAATAAGAAATAGGATCTCCCCTTTCTATTTTCTAAACGGTATGTACATATAACGAAAAAAATGAGGAAAATAACGTTTAATGAGTCCTTTTAACAAAAATTGTTTTGAACATGATCAGATATTCCGTTTTTGAGTTATGGCCGATAAGCTGCGCTTTTCAACAAAACGAAGTAAGTGCCATGAAGATACGCTCTTTTGCTGGTGCACTTTGGTTTACATTGTTCTAATAGTGATAGTCGATACGCTTATTTGTTTTTCTAGTTACAGGCGACTAAAGTGATTATAATTATTCTGTGCGGAAAACGCGGAAAAAGTGTAATAACGTACGTTTTTAATCTGTAGTGCATGTCATTGTAATAATGGCTTCAGAACCCTATAATTAGCATGGTCCGTCATGCCCTTGGCCAGATTTTTTTTTAATTTCCACAATCTTTTTACATTGTCACTGCATATATTTTTTTTTTAATTAGTCACAAACGACAAGGGTTAAGGCAAGAAACAAATCACTCGACAATCAGGCCTCAAGACACGTATTATCATAACTCTGTCGCGTCATGATTAGTTGGTAATTTAAGCCCGTATTGATAAACCTCACTCGAATCCTGCACCATCTCAAGAATTGTCGTGAAAGCGAGACACATGTCATCTTCTATGAGGAAACAGTATGACTGTCTCGCTCTTACCACTCTCGAGATACAACGCGACTTTAAGTACCTATGCTTTATTAACGTGTGAATTCTCACCAATAAAAAGTAAAGAAATAAGTGTATACAAATAAAAATGTATACACGGTACAAGTGAAACATCAGAAAAGTATGTTACTAGAGAATGAGATGAATGTAGAGTATCAGGTGTATGATGATGTAATGTTTATTATTTCCCATTCCGAAGTGTCACTTTTTCTCGTTTTGTGTCACGCCACGCTCTAGTTCTTTCGACGCCTGTCTTAGGCATATTCACAACGAAATTGTACACTTTAATGAAGAAAATAAATTAGAAACAATGAGAACACTAAACAATACTCGAAATGCGTCGGTTACACGCATGTGCTACAACGGATGATCTGTTGACATCCAACAGCTGTACTCGGCGATCGCCGCGCGCCTGAGCGCAGTACACGCGACCGCGGACGAGGAGACGAGAAGGGCGCATGTCTCACTCTTCCCCGATGGCCAAAGAAAAGCGAGACTGCTCCCACTCTACCCGACACAGTGCTTACTCCCCCCGGCCCCTTCCCACTTTTCGTCGCACGAAAAGGTTGCGGACCAGAATTTCCAAGCCTCCCATGAAAAATTTCACTTCAAAAAAACTGAGGGTAAAGGCACTATCAGGCTATGCCGTCAGTCCTCGTGAATACACGAAATGGATTGCAGTTTGTTCTTCAGTCCGAACTGACGACACGGCTCTGCGTCAGCCGCGCAGTGACGCCAAGAAAGTGAGGAAAAACAAAAGTCGTCTTCCTATCGGGCTTGGATTGACCTTTGTCGATGAAAATTATGAAGCTATAGACTTACAAAGAAATACTAAGAGATCGTCATTCGTGGTAGCAATCAATTTAGAAACATTGAACGAAGGACTAATTCCAACATCTAACAAGAAATACAAGGACTTCATCTTTTTGTCACGATTATTATAAATATTTACCTCATTCTGCAAATGCAAATGATTATCCTGAGGGTGATGATAAATAAATTATGTTAAAAATAAACACTTAAAACGGTTTTAGTACCTTATTATTTGTTATCCTAAAGGATTTGTAACATATTTTATGACCACTCAGAAAAAAAACTGAAATAAAAATACGGAGCACTGTGTCTTGAGTCCTATATTAAAATATATTTTATTCATGTATACACAATGTTTCAATATGTTTGCATAAATATTTAACAATAACCAAATATATATAACAAAAAGTGCTATGCGTTACCTGTAAATAAAGAGCATTAATGGTAGTTTTCAACAAACATGAATGAATTTGGGTTTTTTTTAAAGATAGAGTGTTATGTTATAAAGAATGCAATATTAGTTTTTTGTTTTGCAGATCAGCCTTGTACATCTGATAATTTACCTCGTCCTTTCAAAGAAGATTCTTCACAAAGTGAGTGTGATTATTTTGTAAAGTTCAATTCGATATTTGAAGAACATAGTACAGCAGTTTGTAAGATTTTCGTTATCTGTAGCATTGTTAATATCAGATAAGGTCATGTTGAACCACTGTACAGTAATTTTTTAAGTAAATGACTGCCTCTAAACATACCGTGTTCCGATGTCTGAGAATAGTATTACTGAGTAAATTATAGCATGCGACATATGAAAACATCTGACTTTGTAATCGGATTGCGTTGTATTATCACGAGTCGTGACGATAATAAAAATGATATATATTTAAAATTGAATAAATAATTGTTCTTACCAGTTAAAGTTTTTGACATGATTGAAAATGAATTTGGTTAATTTTACCAACTAATATATTTAATGCCACTGCCCAGTCTGATTAGGGCGAGGTAATTTTGATCTCTTGATGGCAAAATTTTTTCTGATAAAATGTACCTAATTGAGTAAAATTGCTATGCATTTATAGATTATTTTGACCAAATGTTAATCTTAGCCTCAGCAATATTTTTATTTCTTGTATTTGTTAAGGTTCCACACATTACAAAAAAATTGAACCCTTATGTTTACAAGTGTGTCTACCTATCTATCCGACCAATTAAGCTGACATTTGATATGAACATTTAAGGGGTGAATTAAAAAAATAAGCTATCGTATGACAGAAAATGAATGGTTTTATTGTGAGGATCTACATTTACATATTTTAGATTTTAAAAATAAATTATTTTGAAGTTGTTTGAAAAAATATTAGAAAATTAGCCATTCCCCCTTATCTCCAAACTAGAGGCTGAAATGGAAAAAAATATATAGTAAAAAAATTCTATAAGCTCCATTTACTTGACAGTAAATATTTCTACTTTGTGTGTACAAACCTACATTTGCAGTTAGATTGTCTGGGGGAACATATTTTTCAAGCTTTTTTTTTATTTTGTACAGCTTTTGAATTTTACTTAGCACCAACTTTGTGTCAGACTTGAATAAAACAAAATGCCAATGAAGCTACTGCAAATAATTATACTATGGAACCCTCTCTGTGCAAGTCAGACTCGCTCTTGGGTGGTTTTTTTAATGTTGCCGCGGCTATACGCCATTTCGGAATCGGCTAAAAGTATTGGTTTGCTATGTTGGATTGTGTAAAAATTGCTAAACCACATTATAAATTCAAATACGCAATACATGTAATATGACCGATTTAACATCATTGATCATTATTTTTTAGCAAAAGCAACTTTGAGTAAATTTGCAACAATCAATAGTTAATGAAGTTACTTGTTAGATCTTGGAGGAACTGACACAAGTGATTCTCAACTTTATTTGAAAGTAAAATATAACTGACCCGTAGCTGCTTGTGACACATTACTGTCAAATAATGAAACCACGTCTAATGTTAAAATGTTTTATTTTGATAAAGTTTTGAAAACATGATGATCTTATTAGGTATTATTTGTATATAATGTGCAATGAATTTCCATTCTACTTCTGTTTTAATTCCAATAGACAAAATGACAGCTAATCATTTCTATCATAAATATTTCATTTTTCCTTTCTTCTTTGACATCTAGTGAAATAACTTATCTTTATTATAACTAAACGTATCTAGGTAACCTGTCTTTTGTAACAGAATTATTTCCGATTACTAATTTCTTAATAAAAGACAAATATACATGTATATAGTACCACTAACTGAGACATAGAGGTATCTCATTTATGTATCATAATCAATGTAACGTTAATTTCTTTCGTTAAGTAAATATAAAAGTATATCATTCGTTTTTGTTTTGCAGTTCAGCCTGGTGCATCTGATGATTTACCTCGTAATGCAAAGGAAGATACCTCACAAAGGGAGTACTGTCATTGTTATACAAAAAGTGTATTTATTTAATTAATCAATATGCTATATTAATATGTTTCATTGCTATTCAAAACTGTGTTGCTATAGATGAATATAAGCTAATACTTTTGGTCACAAAAATATATTTCTATTTAGCTATTTGAAACAAGCTTATATAACATTTTAAGATATCTTTTGTGCATAGCATTGTGAACGTTAAATTAAAATTTCTTGTTATTATAAACAAAAACACATTCTAAATGATATAAATGCAAATTTAGAGTTCTCACAGTGTTCTACTTTTAGTTGTAGTATACAAAAATGGGTTCTGATCTCTTTTGTAATAACGAGTTAAAATGCCCTTGCTTTTTTTGCACAAGGTAGAAAAGTTTTATTACTTGACTAGACATCTTTCGTGTTTGAATTATTTTAAATTACTACTAATGCAAAGCATTCCAATGTACATGCGTGAAGTTCCGTGTTGTCTTATGTTATTGGGTTGGTGAAAAAGGTTTTTCGTACTTAATAAGTAAAAGAGACTGCAGACTATACACGTCTTTAGCTACACAGCGAATATTGAGTTTGTTTACGAAGTCTTAACGCATTCGCCGTACAGCCCTGACCACGAACCTCCAGATTTTCTCCTGTCTTCAATGTTTTCAGAATTCTTTAGGTAACGATAGGTTAAGATCAAGAGGGGACTGACAAAACTACCTGTTGCAATTTTTTGATCTGAAGTCCCAAAATGTGTACAGCGATGGGATTGTCGCTATCTACAAAAAGACAACAAGTTGTTGCTATATAATATATATTGTAATTAAATGTAAACAAGATATGATGAAAAATGGTCTTTTATGTATAAAATATGAAAAACTTTTCCCCGACTTTAAATCTACAAATCTGAAACAAGTGTATGTCTTTGCAACTCTTGAATAACAAATGTTTTCAGTAATGTCGTTTCTTTTTTTTTCTTTGTTTTTAACTTTTAAAACTCAAATTGTATTTAACTTTTTGTTAATTTATTGCCTATTATCATATAAAAGCTCCTAATGAGAAATCAATCATAAACAAAAAATGCGTACACTAAAATACTATAATATCTCATAATATCCTAATTTGACCTAAATATGTGATTTCTGTTTCAAATATTAAGTATATTTTTTTTTGTTTCAGGACCGAGAAGCCGTTTTTATACATTCACATAAAAGCAACTAAAGAAAGAAATGATTGCTGTAAATAAAAAACTTAGGCGCAGATTGAAATGTATAGAAACATACAAAAAAGTTATGCCGCAGTTAAAATGTTTGGCAGATTAAAATGTTTTTCAAAAGTGGCAGTAAATGACTCATTGTGCACAACTAGTGCTTAAAATATAACAGAGAAACGAAAAGGAGAAGTCGAGGTCGAAGATACACCAGAAAAGAAAAAAGATTGGCTTTGTCTCTCTACAAACAGGGTCCAACAGTATACAATTTCTTATCACAACTTTTCATTCTTCCATCAAAGTCATCTTTATCTAAAATGCTTTCAGATTTGCAAATTAAGCCAGGCTTCAATGAGAACCTCTTCAAGGAATTAAAAGAAAAGGTTAGCGAAATGAAACCAGAACCTAGATTATGTCCAGTCCTTTTCGATGAAATGGCAATTTCACCTAATTTTCAGTATAATAAGAAGGAGGATATTAGCACTGGATTCAGAACTTTTAATAACGAACAAAGTAAAACTATTGCTAATCATGTACTAGTATTCATGGTAACTGGTACATGTAAAAAGTTAAAACAACCCGTATGGTTCACATTTACAAATGATACTATGAAAGCAATTGATTTAAACCGGGTTGGAAGTGTGCTGCATAATTTGTGATCGAACACAAACCTACAGGTCTGCAATAAAATTGCTCATAAATGATACGAAGGAGGATCATTTAAAGAAAGGATTAGAACTTAAGGAAGAAACATTTGAAGTCAATAGTAGATCAATCATTCCTTTATATGATCCACCGCACTCGCTTAAAGGCATAAGAAATAACTTGCTTACAAAGAATCTTCATGCCAAAATTAATGATAAGCAAATTGTAGCAAAATGAAGTCGCATACAAACAGCTTACTACTTGAATCCTAATTTTAGAGGTATTTCTTTGATGGTCACATTGTCAGATTTACATGTTGTTCCGAATAAAATAAAAGAAATGAAGGTGAGATTTGCTGCTCAAGTGTTAAGTACAAATGTAGGTTTGAACATGGGTTTTATGGCAGGTGATCATCATATATTTCTGCAATCGTTTACAACTGTTTTAATTAACTACTTATTTATTGTTATAAGAGTGTTAATGTTATAAAAAGACATAGCATTCTTAATCTTTCTTTGTAAACTCTACATATATTTATTAATCAACTCCAAACATTTTTTTTGTATGTTCAGTGTTAATTTTGTCGGTTGTAGACTGATTTTGATTTTTTTTTTTGTATGAAAGGATATACTCTCGACGTGGTCCCATAGTCACCAAATCAGAATATGACGTTGGGATCCCAGGGAAATCGAGGGATACCCTTAAATGTTACAGCCATATACAGTGTGTTTGCGTTTTTTTAGTTATTCAAGTTTTGCATCTGGTGGCTATCATCGTATACCACAGACTTGATGGTTGAGGCAATAGCACTCCTTAACGTTTAGAAGTTAAGGGCTAATACTGCGAACTGTCACTAGAAACTAATGTTCAATGACTATTAGCAAAATATACACGGACTTAAAAATGATTATTTATTGATCTACCTACATATTTTCAATCATATATATATATATAATTCTAACATGAAAATCATAGCTGGAACACATCTCAATCTTTTAGCCATAAACGTAGAAATAGGGTCAATCAATTTAATGTGAAAGTGATTAAAAATATGATCTGTACGAACTGTAGAACTGTCGTCTGTTTATCTTTAGCTGGAACAAACTCTAAAAGCAACTAGTTGTTTCTAAAGTTTGCTTAAACAATTATTTAAATACGTTTTTGACAACAGTTCTATAAATTAGAACTGTTTTTTGTTGTTTTTTTAAGTTAACATTATTCTAATAAGAATCTTGGTTTCCACAAATTACATAAAATTTGTAGGAAAAAATATTTGTATACGATAAACATGTGCTATTTAGTAAATAAGTTTTTATGATTCTATGAAAATTAACAATTATAATCATGTCTGTATACTGAAATGCTGTATTGCACATTATAATAACAAAATGCTTTTCTTTTATAGAAAGAGGGTTAATTCCTTTTGAGTGTGCCGAAACAGCAGAAGCTATAATATTTTTGACAAATTATTTAACTCCGTTAATGGAGGTTTTGCAACTGTAACCAATAAAAAAAAATATAGAGTTGCATTAATACCTACATCAGTACACCACCCGTTTTGGAAAGATGGACTAAGAATATTAAAATCTATGAAATTTGAATCTATAAAAAAAGAAAATCTGGCATCACATATAAAAGACTAGGCACCGTCCCGACTTTACAAAGTTGGATGAAAACCATCAATGGTTTGTTACTCTTGTCCAAAAGGCTTAAAAAATAAATATGGCTGGGATTCTACATTGCCACGACATTTAAATCGGTATTAGTAAGTAAATACATTAGTACTTATATGGAGTTACGAAATTATTATTTGGTAGCAGAAAAGACTGATAGATAGAAGATGGCGCTAGAGTAACATAATGAAAATAAATTTAAAAACATATTATAAGAAATACTTTAGTAACAAACAAACGCTAGCCCATCAACAAAATTAAATAAGCTAATAGGTAGTCCTAAAATGGTAGAAATTTTAAACATCAAAAAAGTATGCATATAGTTAACAGGTAATTAGGAGGTTAATTAAGCTCTAAGTGGTAAATATACCAGTTCCGGGTACTCTAAAATACTTTTCTTTTTATGTACAATAGAGAGGAAGCAAAAATAAAAACCTAATTCATTAAACCACTTTTATTTATTTACCTGTAGTTGTGAAAATCGTTTTTTGACTTATAAATTAACAAAACCATATCATAGACGTACTTTTCGTCTGTTTAATATGCAAACAGAAAATTTACAAGTCAAGACCTATAAGAATATAACTACATGTTATCAGAAACATTAAATTATTAAGATCATAATTGTCACTAACAATACAATTAACTCCATTTAAAGTTGTACAGTTAATTAACCTGTGCTCTGGCATAAACAAATACGCTGTCCTTGGATTCTCCTAGGACATAACAGAAGCAATTTACCTACGAATCTTTTTACTTAACAAAGTTCTCACACATTCAAAAGTGTCAGCTACTAAATAGGAAGGCTTACTGATGACAATTTGTCTTTTTTTGAACGTAGATATTACACAATATATTTGCAAATTTGTTACAGAATTCAAATTTGTAATACTTGTTTGGGCTTGCTGAAAGCTCAACTGCAATGTTTTAATCGTTGTATTATTTGAATAAAATAAACATAAATTTTGCAAAAGTCTAAAACTTTTTCTATGACCTAAAACTAGTACATATTAATGTACGTTAATTTTTTATTTTTCTCAGTTTATTAATCAAATTTATTTAGACAGATTTATATCTATAAAAAATAGATTAATCAGCCGAAATTAAGTGCATCAAAGTTTACAAATGTATTCATTGACTCTTTTTAAAATACACGAGCAGTTTGCACTGTTATGCTTCAAAATATTTCAAAATGCAGTAGCAGCTTGACGTTGGTAAATAATCAAGAAAGCACCTATCTTATAAACCCATGTACAATATTACTTTTCTTTGTCAATTTTATTTACAATTTTCAGCTCGTTTTACATTATTAAATAGTAACTTTTAATTTATAGGTCGCATTAAATATTAAAAAAAAAATATTAACAAAATAGTTATCAAATAACTAGCTTTAAGTACAATCAATTGACATGCAAATTACTTAATAGCCAAAAGATTTTTTTTAATTAACAATAAGACAAGTTTATTTAAAGAACATTATTTCTGGAAAAGGTGTAAAAATAGAAAATAATAATATGAATAAGTTACTTGGATTCCCTCTCATTTACGAATATAGATACCTATCATCTTGATATGATCTTGAATTTTGGAATCTATGAAATACTTAAATAAAAAAGATCAAACAATATACCTTCAATTGATAACCATATAATAGTATACAGATAATTGGTTGAATTTGAAAAATTATGTATTTCAAGCAAGATTAACTATAAGAATATTTAGAGATATTACAAGAGGAGTCACAAACTTTATAAAATTATGCATATAATTCAAATTCGAAATAACTTTGGTCTAAACATCATACATAACATTTGAAGTATGTCATAATAATTAGAGAATGTACACTTTACCACTTGTTTAAAAAGCAGTTTTCCTTCGAGAAGAATGAACAAGAAACTCAAAGATAACTCAAAGAACTAAGTAAAAGAAACTTAAGCATTTACTAACTCTATAGGAGTTCGACAGAATATCATTTAAAAAAGGTAAAAAATTTTGTCTGCAATCTTTCATGTATTTTTCTTTGATTAAGTAATTGTAAATCCCATTACAGAAGTTATTAACCATACGAACATCTAAAATGTAAACAGATAATAGTTCGTTATGCCAAATGCAAAACATTACCATAATACACTGGAAAAATTTTAACGGATTACAATAAAAGTGTTACCAACTTACACGTATTTCAAATTTTATCTAATAAGAGAAAATGATTTGTTATAATTTATTACATATTACATGTGTTAAAATTGAATATTGATGTCATTTCAAAAGCATTAAAAACTCGATGTCATAAGAAACCCTATGCCTTATACCTCAACCTAAATAATAAATTAATATTATTAATAAATTTTGATAAGGTCTATTAATTTGATACTTAACAATGAGTGTTCTTTTATCTAAACATTTTTAAGTGTACTGATTAAAAGTTACTTCTCTGAATTCAATATTTGATAACATATAAAAACAGAGTAATAATATATTATAAATATACAAATGGTTCAGTATAAACTAAGAATGTGAAGAGCAGCTAGATTGTGGCTCTCTGTGGACAATGTGCTGCACTGGTGACTCAGGCACGCCCGCCAAATAAAACTTGTGTTGTAAAGAAGTATTGCATAAATAAAATAACAACAAAAAGTATATTACCAAAATTATTATCAATTTATCCACTTGTCTCACAGTGTCTTATTTGAAGACAGATTTATTAAAGGGGTTCTCGCTCGAGATGTAACGTCTGTAATGCATTTATGAAACATAAATAAACCTGTTATATTGATTATTCATTTAAAATATCTAGTTGTTTAACCTTAAATTGTTTCCAAAAACAGATCACCTCTCAAGAAGAAAAGTGTGGGTACAGCGTCTTTTCCTATTCGGTTGTGATTGATAAACCGCATTCGCTCAAAATGTTTACCTCATTCTCTACGATTCTTGAAAATGTATTTTTTTTCAAAATCGATAATATCTCTTTTCCAATATCGTGATCCCATATTTTAAACAACTCTTCACGTTAACCTGGATTTGGAAATAGATGTACTGGAATGCCCTGTCGTAAAAATTAACATGTTATTATTTAACAATTTCTTCCCTTTAAAAAAAACAAGAAAGCACACTTGAATAGCCACTGCACTAGTCAGGCACAAGTATTTTCTATAATTATATGGATTATTATAAAGTAAGTAACAAAAGCATCTTATTATAAAAAAAATGCACTGTATCAATTATTTTTCGCAGAATATGCGAATATATGTAATTGACGAACAACCTTAAGCTTATGAACAAGCTTAGCATTGCAAAAGACCTAAAACAAGATAAAATCTAATATTACTACAACAACCTAGCATTTAAGCTATTTTTAAAAACAAGTTACAAAATGTGTACCCACTTAATTTGAATAGCATGGATGACTGACTCACTTCTCTTGGAATTACATCCGAGATCATGGCACTCGTAGCAAGACATTTGATCTTTTTGATTACAAAAAGATCATTAACCCTGAAATATTTTTTTCAAATTAAACAAACACCGATTTTTCTCGGTTAAGATATTCTACCCAGCAATAAAAGTAGGTAGGTAGGTATAATTACCAAGCAGGCTAGATAGTAAATTATTGCCAACATTAAGAAAAAGATTTTATTTCTTTTATAAATTAGGTACTTTAAACAAGTTTGTAATTTTTTGTAGTAATTGTTTCAGTCAAATAGACAATAACAGTTAACAGTTAGAACAGAAGTTAACGGTTATATGTAAATAACTATTGTTCTAAGATAAAACAAAATTTTAACTAAATATCATAACATAGCAACATTGTCGAAGTGTTATTACTAGTTGAAAACTAATATGACAGAGGGCAGTATTTATAATGTCAAAGCCTAGTTTATCAATTAAAATCACGGAGGTCACTTTTCCATTTTATTTGGAGTTGCTAGGCCCTGTCTTGGTAATAGATGAATATGAATATATAGAGCTATAGTACGTCTCTCCCAAAATACCCAAGGGCATATCTTAGAGGATGGTATTTGGTATTTTAGTTTCAATCTTCACGTACGAAAATGTTTGGTGGAAAATCCTCAGGCTGGGCCTTGCTCGTCGCGCGCGTGGTCTGTTGACAGCTGTGCTGTTGGCTGTCATAGAGCTACAGTAATAGATAAAATATATTTTTAAAATGACGGAACTTGTGTTCAAGTGACGTTGTAAGATGTCTTTTGTGGATTCACAACGCATCGAAATCGCCATTAGTCAATAACCTTATTACGACTTTGTATAACACGTTCATGATTTTATTCAAAAGAATACTGTTAGTAGTAGCCATCATTGCTTAAAAATAAATTTCGTACAATTTACTTCCAACACAACTCACCAGATGTCGCACTCGGCGCATTGCTACGTTCTACATGACGAAGAGCAACCTTAACAGGTCGGTCTTTCTCAATAACGAAAATAAACAATTTGTACTATTTTTCTCGTAAAGTTCTTTGTATATATAATAATCGATGTGTATATAATGATCTTTACCTGGTATCAATTTTTGTAGACTGTAAAGTCTAAATCATATTTTGTGTCGTTTTTCGATTTGCTTTAATGTATTAACTGCCTATAACGAATGTAATTTATTACACTACGTCTGCAATACGCTAACTAACTGGCTACGATCTGGACACTCGCATAGCGAGTCCTTATTTAATGTGTAAATGAAATAATTTTTAATTCGTATAGACTACATTTCGCTTCTCCCTCTGTATTATGACTAATCATTTTCATAGCAGATATTCTTCAACCTCCACGTGACTTCATAGGCCACTTTGTGCAGTGCCGAGATAATTTAAAACTTTACCCCGACTGATCTGTTCTAGACGCTTAAATTGAGTTCCATACAAAATACCTCTGTCGGAATTGGTGAGATTTCTTTGTTAACCCAAAATGACCACCAGTCCATGGACAATCACAAGTATGTACTAAAGCATAGAAGGGGCCCTATTCAGTCATGTAATATGCTCTTTTTGTTTTTTCCTATTAACAAAATAATCGAATGAAATTGCAAGAGTACGGTACGAACCCCAAAAAGGATTCCTTGGCTACCTTAGGTGCCAATTCAAAAAAGTAACTTGGTGTCAAATGATATTGTCTTTTACTAGAGTCATATATTTTGATGGGGTTATAATCACGATTGGCCTTAGTATTGTGCTTTGCGTTTGCCGATGGATCATGTAGATGCGTTTTTTTTTTTGACTAATTATATTTACATAAAGTGTGTAAATAGATATTCTTGTGACATGCATGTTTCTCTGGTTTAATATCTTATCCGAGGTCTCGACTAAAATATTTTAAAAATTCACGTCGTGTTTTATACAGATTGTATTTATATGAGGAGTCTAGATTTTTATAATTTTTTTTTTTAGGAAGCTCGTTCAAAGTCTTGGACACAAAAAAGTTAAATTATTTCAAGTCATTCAAAGGTTCGGAATTTGGATCGTTTTCAAAGTACATGCCCGTGACTTTAATTAATTTTCCTCATGAACTAAAATGTAACTTTCCATAAGAGTTACATATATTAAACGATATTTATTTAAATAACTTGGTCTAATTAAACGTTTTGCAAGGAAAAAACCGTAATTTTCCTGGAGTACAAGCAAAGATGTCATCGATGTTGTATAAATATACTAGCTCCGGCCCGCGGTTTCGCCCGCGTGGTGATGGAAAATTGCGATAGTGATGATAATAGAAAGTATTTTACTTTTTTGTCAATTTTTCATTGTTTTTATATTATCCTGCTATTCGGGACGTAGACAAATACAACAAATTAATAATCGCCATAGTCGGTAAAGCTGTTGTGTATTGTGTAATGTATGCAAATTGGAACTAAGTATTTTTTATGATGATCTCACTAATAGGTATTATAGGTATTATAAACGCTATAGTTTGTAAGGATAGATAGGTACGGATGTATATGATGATTGATGGTAATGCAAAAATTATAGGCAGCTACTGCATCACATTCCTATAAACTATGTTAAACGATTTATTTCGGTCTGTATAAACATGCAGATTTTCCGATTTAGAAACGCGTGAGCAAGACACGTAGAGTTGGCCGGGAAAACATGGCGTGCTCAAGTGCATGTCTGCTACCTTTAAGGTTGCACCCTGCCGCCGGATCGCACCATAATATCGCGCACTCGCTTGTTTATTGTCATAATTATTCAAATATTTGTCCAAATGACGTGGTGTAAAAGACAAAGTTTATCTACTTTAAGCACCAGATGTGATAAAAGTATTTATTTTGATATAAGGATCAATTTGGTACTACCAAATGTGCGTTAGAAATAAATTATCAATTTTTACTGTATTATGGTTCAATATTTTGTCGATAATGACTTACACATAAAAGATAGTAATATTCTGTCTAGGAGTTTTTTGTAGGTCTATTTAAGATAAATATTTCCATTGTACATTATATACGTGTAATTCCAACGGTTTTGCGGCACACGCCAGAATAGCTCGCAGATGACAGATTTTTTTCCTACGAACTTGATACTTATCGTTATATTTTGGATATTTCACACTTTATCCTTATAAATTATAGCTTTTGAGTTATTCTGATTTGTAAGCTACATTATTGCACAGTTTCATCAAAATCCATTTAGTAGTTTTCGCGTGAAAGCGTAACGAACATACTTACATATATTGTTACAAACTTTCGCGTTTATAATATTAGTGGGATGGCAGTTTTGTTGTTAAGTAGTCTCAACAGCGACATAAAGAATTGTTAACTAAAACGAAACCATGTGTATAGGGTTCATTAAACTTTTAAGCATCTTAAATTTTAGCTTTACATTAGTATGATATACTGTCAGTTTTTGTGGTGCATAGTTTTTAATACATTATTGCAGTTGGTTTGTATTAACATAAAACCATTATAAGAAATTTAATCTGATTTAATGGAATAGAAAAAAATAATAATTTTTTTCTTTTAATATTGGGCTTTTTACAATTAAAAAATATTGAAAATCATGTTTAAAATAGTTAAGATAACTTATTGAAAAGTTTGAAGCTTTTAAAAAACTTTTCTTCACATAAAAAAATACAGCTTTGCAAGATGCTATTCATGTTCCTGGGTGTAGCAGATTGCGTTGATTTGTTGATTGTAGTTGATTGCGTCAATTGCTTTTAAAGTTTAAATATTACTTGAACTAGAGTATTTAAATGTATGGTTTGGTTAACTGTGTGATTTCGTTACAACAAGATTTTTCACGAGTGCTGTATACAGCAGAATTGTTAAAGTATCTATCTTAACAGTAATAAGTCTTGTTCTTAATTTTTTTTTGTCATAACAGATGTTTCAATTTATATTTTAATTTTTCATATCACATTTTGCTCCACAAAGAGTGCTTGGATACTGCAGTTTTGTTATTAATCTTTGACAGACTATTTGACTCCTTTAATGGGCATAATGGTAAAATCAATGTGCATGTTCCATTATTAAAATTTGGATACATAATTTGTATACCGTGCAAGACATGTTTAAATACTTGCATAAAAAAGAAAAAGTAAGAAGTTTGTTGACCAGAAACTTTAATCAAGATCCAGTGGATTTTTTTTTCTTTAATTAGAAGTCAGGGCTGAAGAAATACATCCCCAACATGCAGCCAATTAGAAAAAACATAAAAAGCACTGTTGGTGAATTGTATAACATCGCAACTATCTACAAATGCAAATTGTGAAGATGATGATAATAAGATATTCCTGCCATTACAGTGTTTGATAGCAGAAGGGGTTGAAAAGGTACATGGTGGTGAGGATGTGAATATAGAACCAACATTAAATTTAATATCAAATAATGATGTAGAAAATGACAGAAATATTATACAACGCGAAACAGAAAATTATGTTGCAGGCTACATTATAAAAAAATGTAAAACATGCAATACATGTAATTTAAATTTATCGAGCACAAGTCCGCCTAAATCTGATAGTTACATTTTATCAGAGACTATACAAAAAAATCATTGCATTATCTCTCAACTGATTTAATTAATTGTTTAGATGATATATATAGAATTATAATGGCAGTTTTAAAATCATCTGCATTTACTAATCAATTTGCTTACAAGATCAAATTATTTCTAGATCTGTATACTGATTTTTATTTTTTAACAAGTGATAGCCATAAAGAAAAATTAAAAGATTATATAGTTCATTTATCAACATCAATGATAATACATAGTTGGTGTACAAGTGTAAATAGATTGTTAAATGGTAAGTATTTAATTTTTGATGAAAATGATAAAGTTACAAGATTTTAATTATAATCAAAAGAAGAAAAAAAGAAAAGTAGAAAACGAGATTCATATCAAATTTGGATGGACCAATGTGCTATTTTTGAAAATGGTAAATAGTTGCTTCTTTTATATTTAATTATTATATATTGTTTTCATAACGCTTATTGAGTGTTTCTCAAATTCCAATTGAAAAACTGCAGTTGTCCTGGGAATTAATATAGAATCATTCTTAAACTTGTAGTATCATATGGACAGGGTAAAGGAAAAACTTGCTAGTGCACATTACAAAGTCAAAAAGTCAGCCGAAAGTAGCCGATATCCTTGTGATTCAACTACTTCTCAGTTCTTAAAAGTATATTGTGACATGGCTTGAAAATTGTTAAAATTTGCTTTTAAACACAAAGTTCCAATCATTCTTGCTTTTAAATTTTGTTGTTACATTTTTAATAAAAATCTAGGAAAACATTGTAAGTTTGGTAGATATAGAAACTAAAACTGATAAAATGATTGTAATTATATCATGAATTATTTAAACCTTGTGTAAAATTATTTATCAATTTTATGTACGAATACAGATCAGGTCTCCAAATGGTGCCAAATTTGGCACTTGTAGTTTATCGTGGAACCACATCACTGTATATTCTGCACAAATTTTGCTGTAGCTTCACCCCCGTGGAGACAAACCTGAAACTAACTGAATCAATGCAAAGGGAACAAACTACGCCATGAAGACACACAGAGGTTTTATAATGTATTTGGCGGTCGTTACTCACAAATTATACCAAATAAATTCTTTATCTTTGTATACTCGTGCATTGCTCTGAATTATACAGAGCTTGGAGAAACAAACATCAGTACCCAGATGGGTGAGGCTTAGAATTGTAATTCAAGTTACACACAGCCGAAGGTTTGTATGATCAGTCAATAATTTAACAGATACAACTAATCTTTGAGACAATTGTAAATTAGATGCTAGTTCACTAAATTATAATGCGATAGATCATTACAATAGTACTACATACATGAATTGAATTTCTAATTACATATATATGGAAATTAATGAAGGTGGAAAGTACAATGCCATTGCTGTATGTAAGTTAGTGTTGCACCTAATATTAAAATAAGGAACTACAAAATTAGGTAATATGATAACAAAATCAAAATTGATAAAAAACAAATTTAGCATTAGTACTTATTAAAATAAAAAGAAAGTCAACTTAATAACTAAAAGAATTCAGTTCCACAAATATGTAGAAGCAGTGTTTGTGATAGAATTGGTTCATAATTTAATGTACATGTAAATTATTAACACACATTTAGGTTTTAAATACATGTTCTATTGATCATTTTCACATATGTATATATTCATTTAAAAGTGCTTCTTAATAGAAGCATAATAAAATTATTATAAGATTGTTATTTCAAAACTAGAAAATTCTGCTGTGACCTATGCCTTTGTCTTTGTAGTACTTTAACACTTAGGACTATGGGATGGACATTAAAAATACATAAGATAAATCTACGTGATTCATGATCTATAAATGACCCTTATTTTTAATGGTAGACTATTGATAGGCACTAACTATTCTAACTCTATTAAATATTTGACATTAGTGACCTTTGCACTATCAATACTTATTGAATCAGAATTATATAGCAGCAATATTTGAAGAGATTCAGTTACAGGAATTGATATACTTCTTCCATTATATTTCTGGAGAAATAATATCGAACTGCTTCTTTTAAAAAACAAAGCTTAGATTAAAATATATTCATAATACTGACAAGGTTATATTTATATAATACCATTATTAGGCATTGTCCCTAAAGAGTAAAAAACATTTATTTTAAAATCTTTTTTAATTGATAGAATTTTTGGAAATATTAAATCTGTTTTAAGAATAATGTATTTCTAGTTATTAATTTATATATCAAAGATGTGATTAATGGTAAATGTATTATTATTTTATTTTAATGTATTAATATCTTTTTGTCTTTATTTAGGTCAAAAAATTAAATAAAAACATTTATATTTTTCTATTAATTTTGTCGAATTAAATTTCCCTCAACAGTGTGTACAATAAAGTTTTAAATAAAAATAATATTGAAAAATTGTTTCATTTATATTTTTAGTTATTAATCTTAACTGGGCAAAATGATAAATGTGCAGTCTCAGAAGTTCCTTTTGTCTATTAATTACCAGCTAAAAATTGAAAATTCTATGTTAATTCCACCATTTTAACCGGTGGTTAGCTGAGAATAGGAACTTCTGAGAACTGTATAGAAAAAAAATAAAATTATAGTGCCGAAGCGATTTAAATTTTCTCGCCATATCTGTTAAGCGCCATCTCTCGAGGGATAGGCGAAATAATCTGTCAAATCGTGAGTTACTCGTCTATACCTTATATATATAGTATACTTTGTAGTCCTACTGCTCCCAAAATACCTAAGGGCATATCCGTGGGAATGATATTTGGTATTTTAGTTTCAATCTTTACGTACGAAAATGTTTGGTAGTAAATCCCCAGGCTGGAACTTGCTTGTCGCACGCGTGGCCTGTTGACAGCTGTGCTGTTGGCTGTTATCAGTGTGGCCATTCTACAAAATCCATAGTCCCTAGACTTAAAAAAAAAAAACCGCCAGATATGAAAAAAATTGATGTCTAAAAATCCGCTAAATGTCGCTAAACTACCTAAACGGTACGTTCGCTGCTCGAGTTACATTTTTCCTGATTTATAATGCAGCGCCGCGTCGCAGTGCTAAATTAAAAGAAATTATAAATTACTAAATTAAAAGCAATTTTCATTTTTAAAAAGGTTTAATTAAAAAAGTGAGATCAGTTATGTACTGTAAAGTTATAAAATTATAAAAATAACAAATCAGAATAAGTTTAAATTTCAAAATCAAATATGTCATCAACGTCTTCAGTAATTACGTCAGATGAAGTAGAAGTTGAAGACTCTAAGGCTAAGGCGTCTCCAGTAACTTTAGGGTTATTTTTGACTTCGTTTAAAACGTCGTCCGGGAGATCATACGTTGAGCATGTCCCATTTTTAATTTTCAGCTGGTTTCTGATAAGAAGGAGAGAATTTAATATTTTTTCCGAAAGTTTGTTGCGAAGTTTGTTTTGAAACCACAACCCATTCTCTGAAAGTTAATAATCTAGTGGTACAGTACAGTTTCTAAGAATCAGAATCCGTCAGATAAAAGTCGCTAGAAGTCGCTATAAATATTTGTCCCGCTAAACATAATTTTTCCCGCCAAACATTCATAAATTCCTCTAGTTCTAGCGACAAAGTCCCTAGAACGGCAACACTGGCTGTCATAGAGCTACAATAATCGATAAAATACATTTTTAAAATGATGGACCTTGTGTTCAAGTGACGTTGTAAAATGGCTTTCATGGATTCACAATACATCGAAATCGCTATTAGTCAATAACCTTATTACAATTTTTTGTAACACGTTCATAATATGATTCAAAAGATTAATAAGTAGCTATCAGTTCTGTGTAAATAAATTCTGTACAATTTACTTCCATCAAAACTCAATAGATGTCGCACTCGGCGCATTGCTACCTTTCACATGACGAAGAGCGACCTTATTAGGACCTTCTCAATGAGTAAAATGATAATTGTGTAAAAGTTGTGTAAATATGTAACTGTATTGAACACTGGAATTGATATTTGATTTATTTTTTATGCATCAATTTTTGTAGACTGTTTGTAAGTCTAGATCATATTGTGTGATGACTTTTATGTATTAACTCCCTGTAACGAAAATAATATATTACACTACTTCTGCAATACGCTAACTAGACACTCGCACAGCGAGTTCTTATTTAATGTGTAAATAAAATAATTTTTAATTCGTATAGACTATATTTCGTTTCTTCTTGTATTATGACCAATCATTTTCATAGCACATACTCTCCAACCTTC
Source organism: Eumeta japonica (assembly GCA_005406025.1). Classification (NCBI taxonomy): domain Eukaryota; kingdom Metazoa; phylum Arthropoda; class Insecta; order Lepidoptera; family Psychidae; genus Eumeta; species Eumeta japonica. The sequence goes on from BGZK01000730.1 coordinate 47,359, forward strand.
ACATGACTTCCTAGGCTACTTTGTGAGTGCCGAGATAATTTAAAACCTTACCCCGACTGGTCTGTTCTAGACGCTTAAATAGAGTTCCATACAAAATACCTCTGTCACAATTGGTGAGATTTCTTTGTTAACCCAAAATGACCACCAGTCCATGAACAATCACAAATATGTACTAAAGCACAGAAGGGGCCCTATTCAATCACGTAATATGCTCTTCTTGTTTTTTCCTATTAGCAAAGTAATTGAATGAAATAGCAAGAGTACGGTACGAACCCCAAAAAGGATTCCTTGGCTACCTTAGGTGCCAATTCAAAAAGTAACTTTGTATCAAATGATATTGTCTTTTACTAGAGTCATATATTTCGATGGGGTTATATTTACGATTAGCCTTAGTGTTGTGCTTTGCGTTTGCCGATGGATCATGTAGATGCGTTTTTTTTTTGACCAATTATATTTACATAAAGTGTGTAAATAGATATTCTTATGACATGCATGATTCACTGGTTTAATATTTTATCTAAGGTCTCGATTAAATTATTTTAAAAATTCACGTCGCGTTTTATATAGGCTTCATTTATATGAGCAGTCTAATTTTTTTTTAAATATTTTGTTTTGATAAATCTCGTTCAAAACCATGGACATAATAAAAGTTAACTTATTTCAATTCATTCAAAGGTTCGGATTGTGGACCGTTTTCAAAGTGCATGCTCGTGAATTTAATTAATTTTCCTTTCGAAACAAAATTAAACTTTCTATAAGAGTTTATTGATGTACTCTTAGATCTGTTATTTTGTAAACTACTTATAATACGATAGACCACATACCAGCCTAAAACTGTTCATCGACATCGAAAAATCGGTAAAGGGTATCGACACGAGTAAATTCTTCGTCTCTTTTGTGTTGTCTATGGCCGCCTCCACTCGATGGTCATTGCGGTCTCACTAGTGCTTATTCTCGGGAACATCATAACTTTGCACATGCCCTTCAGCAGCACCAACTCCGCCCGCAATGTTTCTTGTCATATATTAAATTGTAAATTGCATAACAAAATTACGTTCGACATATATCAGTTTGTCATGACCTCTATTTTATTAATAGGTATTAGGTTTTTTAAATAATCCATCGGCAATTTTCTACATAAACTTCAACGGGCTAGTTGACAGCGACACAAAAATCAGGACATATTTAGAAATTCTGCTTTATCTAGACTTTCAAGAGCCTACAAAAATCAAATTGGTATGAAATAATTTGTGAAATGTGGTGTGAAAGGTTGCAATAAGACTGCTTGTGACATCTGTCGTATCCTTCCCAAACGAAGTGCGTATTTTCATAGAAATGGTGGCTAATACAACGTGTTTACGTGTAGATAGTGGTCATTACGGGGTATTATATAAATGGCATTTAATGTTGTGGGCAGTCTTACAAAATATGCTAGCTGCGCCCCGCGGTTTCGCCCGCGTGGTGATGGAAAATTGTAATAGTGATGATGATAGAAAGTATTTTATGTTTTTGTCAATTTTCATTGTTTTAATATTATCCTGCTATTTAAGAAGGAGACAAATGCAACAAATTAATAATCACGAGAATCGGTATAGCTGTTCTCCAGTTAAAGTGTTCGAACAATTATATTGAGTAACGTATGCAAATTGCAACAAGTATTTTTTATGATGATCTCACTAATATGTATTATAGGTATTATAAACGCTATAGTTTGTAAGGATAGATAGGTACGGATGTATATGATGATTGATGGTAATGCAAAACATGGCGTGCTCAAGGGCATGCCTGCTGCCTTTAAGGTTGTGCCCTGCCGCCGGACCGCACCATAATATCGCGCACTCGCTTGTCTATCGTCATAATTATATTAATTCGAATATTTTTCCAAATGATATAGCGTAAAAGACGAAGTTTATCTACTTTAAACACCAGATGCTATTAAAGTATTTATTTTGATAAAAAGATCAATTTGTTACTACCAAATGTGCGTTAGAAATGAATTATCAATTTTATTGTATTTGTGGTTCACTATTTTGGCGATAATGGCTTACACATAAAAGATAGATATACGCTGTCGCGGACTATTTGTGTAACTCCAACAGTTTTTGTGGCGCACACAAGAATAGCTCGCAGATGACAGATTTTTTTCCTACTTACTTGACACTTATCGTTATATTTTAGATAATTCACATTATGTCTTTATAAATTATAGCTTATATATTATTCTAATATATAAGCTATATTAATACACAGTTTCATGAAAATCCATTGAATAGTTTTTGCGTGAAAGAGTAACAAACATACATCCATAAATTGTTACAAACTCTCGCGTTTATAATATTAGTCGGATGGCTGTTTTGTTGTTAAGTAGTCTCAATAGCGAAATAAAGAATTGTGAATTAAAACGAAACCATGTGTAGAGGGTTCATTAGACTTTTAAGCGTCTTAAATCCCGAAGAGCCCTGTATAATGTACGCATAATCAGGGCGTAGCTAGGTAACCAAAGGCCCCGGGGCACGTAAACTAAGGCCCCAACTAAGCTATTTTAAATCGTTTGTTCCGCATTCGTCGTGTTCCGAATTCGGCGTACTCTAGATCAAACAAACAGATAGCGGAGGCACGTTAATAGGGTCCCGTCGAGCACCCATTGGGCACGGAAAAACATCTCTAGTCATTATTTCGACGGGCTTTGTAGATCAATGGTTCACATGTGAGGTTGCTGATCTCGGGGTCGTGGGTTCGATTCCCACGGAAGACGACATTTATGTGATGAACTTAGGTGTTCGTCTTCGGTCTGGGTGTTTGGTATGTATTATAAGTATGTGTTTATAAAAAAAGTATATAAGAATTCTAAGTATTCTATCAGTTGTTTAGTACCCATAGTATAAGCTCTACTTAGTTTGGGACTAGATAACAACAATAAATATTTCCAGGGAGGCTCTCCATAGATGTAACAAAAGCTGAAGAAAAATGTTTATCAGGAAACATCAACCTGCCTTGCATACCTCGACAGCTCTTTTAAAAAACACTTTAATATTTTTATGCAATTTTTCTGATGACGTGAATAATTTTGAAAATAAGAAATAGGATCTCCCCTTTCTATTTTCTAAACGGTATGTACATATAACGAAAAAAATGAGGAAAATAACGTTTAATGAGTCCTTTTAACAAAAATTGTTTTGAACATGATCAGATATTCCGTTTTTGAGTTATGGCCGATAAGCTGCGCTTTTCAACAAAACGAAGTAAGTGCCATGGAGATACGCTCTTTTGCTGGTGCACTTTGGTTTACATTGTTCTAATAGTGATAGTCGATACGCTTATTTGTTTTTCTAGTTACAGGTGACTACGTGCTTATAATTATTCTGTGCGGAAAACGCGGAAAAAGTGTAATAACGTACGTTTTTAATCTGTAGTGCATGTCATTGTAATAATGGCTTCAGAACCCTATAATTAGCATGGTCCGTCATGCCCTTGGCCAGATTTTTTTTTAATTTCCACAATCTTTTTACATTGTCACTGCATATATTTTTTTTAATTAGTCACAAACGACAAGGGTTAAGGCAAGAAACAAATCGCTCGACAATCAGGCCTCAAGACACGTATTATCATAACTCTGTCGCGTCATGATTAGTTGGTAATTTAAGCCCGTATTGATAAACCTCACTCGAATCCTGCACCATCCCAAGAATTGTCGTGGGAGCGGGACACATATCATCTTCTATGAGGAAGTAGTATGACTGTCTCGCTCTTACCACTCTCGAGATACAACGCGCACTTAAGTATGCTTTATTAATGTGTGAATTCTCATCAATAAAATGTGAAGAAATAAGTGTATACAAATAAAAATGTATACACGGTACAAGTGAAACATCAGAAAAGTATGTTACTAGAGAATGAGATGAATGTAGAGTATCAGGTGTATGATGATGTAACGTTTATTTTTTCCCATTCCGAAGTGTCACTTTTTCTCGTTTTGTCTCACGCCACGCTCTAGTTCTTGTGGCGCCTGTCCTAGGCATATTCACAATGAAAGTGTACATTTAATGAGGAAAATAAATTAGAAACAATGAGAACACTGAACAATACTCGAAATGCGTCGGTTACACGCATGTGCTACAACGGATGATCTGTTGACATCCAACAGCTGTACTCGGCGATCGCCGCGCGCCTGAGCGCAGTACACGCGACCGCGGACGAGGAGACGAGAAGGGCGCATGTCTCACTCTTCCCCGATGGCCAAAGAAAGCGAGACTGCTCCCACTCTACCCGACACAGTGCTTACTCCCCCCGCCCCCTTCCCACTTTTCGTCGCACGAAAAGGTTGCGGACCAGAATTTCCAAGCCTCCCATGAAAAATTTCACTTCAAAAAAACTGAGGGTAAAGGCACTATCAGGCTATGCCGTCAGTCCTCGTGAATACACGAAATGGATTGCAGTTTGTTCTTCAGTCCGAACTGACGACACGGCTCTGCATCAGCCGCGCAGTGACGCCAAGAAAGTGAGGAAAAACAAAAGTCGTCTTCCTATCGGGCTTGGATTGACCTTTGTCGATGAAAATTATGAAGCTATAGACTTACAAAGAAATACTAAGAGATCGTCATTCGTGGTAGCAATCAATTTAGAAACATTGAACGAAGGACTAATTCCAACATCTAACAAGAAATACAAGGACTTCATCTTTTTGTCACGATTATTATAAATATTTACCTCATTCTGCAAATGCAAATGATTATCCTGAGGGTGATGATAAATAAATTATGTTAAAAATAAACACTTAAAACAGTTTTGGTACCTTATTATTTGTTATCCTAAAGGATTTGTAACATATTTTATAACCACTCAAAAAAAAAAACTGAAATAAAAAATACGGAGCACTGTGTCTTGAGTCCTATATTAAAAATATATTTTATTCATGTATACACAATGTTTCAATATGTTTGCATAAATATTTAACAATAACCAAATATATATAACAAAAAGTGCTATGCGTTATCTGTAAATAAAGAGCATTAATGGCAGTTTTCAACAAACATGAATGAATTTGGGTTTTTTTTAAAGATAGAGTGTTATGTTATAAAGAATGCAATATTAGTTTTTTGTTTTGCAGATCAGCCTTGTACATCTGATAATTTACCTCGTCCTTTCAAAGAAGATTCTTCACAAAATGACTGCGATTATTTTGTAAGGTTCAATTCGATATTTGAAGAACGTAGTACAGCAGTTTGTAAGATTTTCGTTATCTGTAGCATTGTTAATATCAGATAAGGTCATGTTGAACCACTGTACAGTAATTTTTTAAGTAAATTACTGCCTCTAAACATATCGTCTTCCAATGTCTGAGAATATTATTACTTGACAAATAAAGTACTGAGTAAATTATAGCACGCAACATCTGCTCTGTAAAGATTTAAAAGCTCCCACCCAGTAAACATAAAATAAAATGGCACTATATGAAAACATCGGTTATCTTTGTAATTGGATTGCGTTGTATGATCACGAGTCATGACCATAATAAAAATGATATATATTTAAAATAGAATAAAGAAATTGTTCTTACCAGTCAAAGTTTTTGACATGATTGAAAATGAATTTGATTAATTTTTTAAACTAATATGTTTGCTGCCACTGCCCAGCCTGACTCGCTCTTGGGTGGTTTTTTTAATGTTGCCGCGGCTATACGCCATTTTAGAATCGGCTAAAAGTATTGATTTGCTATGTTGGATTGTGTAAAAATTGCTAAACCACATTATAAATTCAAATACGCAATACATGTAATATGACCGATTTAACATCATTAATCATTATTTTTTAGCAAAAGCAACTTTGAGTAAATTTTTGACAATCAATAGATAATGAAGTTACTTGTAAGACCTTGGAGGAACTGACACAAGTGATTCTCAACTTTATTTCAAAGTAAAATATAACTGACCCGTAGCTACTTGTGACACTTTATTGTCTAATAATGAAACCACGTCTAATGTTAAAATGTTTTATTTTGATAAAGTTTTGAAAACATGATGATCTTATTAGGTATTATTTGTATATAATATGCAATGAATTTCCATTCTATTTCTGTTTTAATACCAATAGACAAAATGACAGCTAATCATTTCTATCACAAATATTTCATTTTTCCTCTCTTCTTTGACATCTAGTGAAATAACTTATATTTATTATAACTAAACGTATCTAGGTAACCTGTCTTTTGTAACAGAATTATTTCTGATTACTAATTTCTTAATAAAAGACAAATATACATGTATATAGTACCACTAACTGAGACATAGAGGTATCTCATTTATGTATCATAATCAATGTAAGGTTAATTTCTTTCGTTAAGTAAATATAAAAGTATATCATTCGTTTTTGTTTTGCAGTTCAGCCTGGTGCATCTGATGATTTACCTCGTAATGCAAAGGAAGATACCTCACAAAGGGAGTACTGTCATTGTTATACAAAAAGTGTATTTATTTAATTAATCAATATACTATATTAATATGTTTCATTGCTATTCAAAACTGTGTTGCTATAGATGAATATAAGCTAATATTTTTGGTTACAAAAATATATTTCCAATTAGCTATTTGAAACAAGCTGATATAACATTTTGAGATATCTTTTGTGCATAGCATTGTGAATGTTACATTAAAATTTCTTGTTATTATAAACAAAAACACATTCTAAATGATATAAATGCAATTTTAAAGTTTTCACAGTGGTCCACTTTTAGTTGTAGTATACAAAAATGGGTTCTGATCTTTTTTGTAATAACGAGTTAAAATGCCCTTGCTTTTTTTGCACAAGGTAGAAAAGTTTTATTACTTGACTTGACATCTTTCGTGTTTGAATGATTTCAAACTACTACTAAGGCAAAGCACTCTAATGTACATGCGTGAAGTTCCTTGTTGTCTTAAGTTATTGGGTCGGTGAAAAAGTTTTTTCGTATTTAATAAGTAAAAGAGACTACAGACTACACCCGTCTTTAGCTACTCAGCAAATATTGAGTTTGGTTGGGAAGTCTTAAAGCATTCGCCGTATAGCCCTGACCATGAACCCCAGATTTTCTCCTGTCTTCAATGTTTTCAGAATTCTTTAGGTAACGATAGGTTAAGATCAAGTGGGGACAAACAAAACTACCTGTTGCAATTCTTTGATCTGAAGTCCCAAAATGTCTACAGCGATGGGATTGTCGCTATCTGCAAAAGGCAACAATTAGTTGCTATATAACATATATCGTAATTAAATGTAAATAAGATATAATGAAAAATGATCTTAAATTTATGTATACCTAAAATATGAAAAAACTTTTCCCCCGACTTTAAATCTACAAATTTGAAATAAATGTATGTCTTTGCAACTCTTGAATAATAAATGTTTTCAGTGTGCACAGTAATGTCGTTTCTTTTTTTTTCTTTGTATTTTAACTTTTCAAAACTCAAATTATATTTAACTTTTTGTCAATTTATTGCCTATTATCATATGAAAGCTCCTAATAAGAAAGCAATCACAACCAAAAACTGCGTAAATTAAAACCTTTAATATCTTCACTCCTAATTTAACCTAAATATGTGATTTCTATTTCAAATATCAAGTTTATTTTTTTTTGTTTCAGGACCAAGAAGCCATTTTTATACATGCACAGAAAAGCAACTAAGAAAAAAAATGAATTCTGTAAATAAAAAACTTAAGCGCTGATTGAAATATATAGAAACATACAAAAAGCGTTATGCTGCTGCTAAAAAGCTTAGCAAATTAAATATTTTTCAAAAGTGGCAGTGAAAATGACACCTGGAACACAACTACTATTTAAAATACAACAAAGAGAAACGAAAAGGAGAAGTCAAGGTGGAAGATACACCAGAAAAGAAAAAATACTGGCTTTGTCTCTCTACAAAGAGGGTCCAAGAGTATACAATTTCTTATCACAACATTTACTTCTTCCATCAAAGTCATCTTTATGTAAAATGCTTTCAGATTTGCAAATTAAGCCAGGCTTCAATGAAAACCTCCTCAAGTAATTAAAACAAAAGGTTAGCGAAATGAAACCAGAACGTAGATTATGTCCAGTCCTTTTCGATGAAATAACAATTTCACCTATGATACTATGAAAGCAATTGATTTAAACCGGGTTGGAAGTGTGCTGCACAATTTGTGATCAAGCACAAACCTACAGGTCTGTAATAAAATTGCTCTTAAGTGATACGAAAGAGGACCATTTAAAGAAAGGATTAGAACTTAAGGAAGAAACATTTGAAGTCAATAGTAGATCAATCATTCCTTTATATGATCCACCGCACTCGCTTAAAGGCATAAGAAATAACTTGCTTACAAAGAATCTTCATGCCAAAATTAATGATAAGCAAATTGAAGCAAAATGGAGTCGCATACAAACAGCTTACTACTTGAATCCTAATTTTAGAGGTATTTCTTTGATGGTCACATTGTCAGATTTACATATTGTTCCGAAGAAAATAAAAGAAATGAAGGTGAGATTTGCTGCTCAAGTGTTAAGTACAAATGTAGGTGTGAACATGGGTTTTGTGGCAGGTGATCATCATATGTTTCTGCAATCGTTTACAACTGTTTTAATTAACTACTTATTTATCGTTATAAGAGTGTTAATGTTATAAAAAGACATGGCATTCAAAATCTTTCTTTGTAAACTCAACATATATTTATCAGTCTACATAGTCACCAAATCAGAATATGACGTTGGGATCCCAGGGAAATCGAGGGATACCCTTAAATGTTACAGCCATATACAGCGTGTTTGCGTTTTTTTAGTTATTCAAGCTTTGCATCTGGTGGTTATCATCTTATACCACAGACTTGATGGTTGAGTCAATAGCACTCCTTAATGTGTTCAATGACTGTTAGTAAAATATAATATACACGGACTTAAAAATGATTATTTATTGATCTACCTACATATTTTCAATCATTTATATAATTCTAACATGAAAATCAAAACAGGAACACATCTCAATCTTTTAGCCATAACCGTAGAAATAGGGTCAATCAATTTAATGTGGAAGTGAATTAAAATGTGATCTGTACGAACTGTAGAACTGTTGTCTGTTTATCTTTAGCTGGAACAAACTCTAAAAGCAATTAGTTGTTTTTTAAGTTTGCTTAAACAATTATTTAAACAGGTTTTTGAAAACAGTTCTAATTTATTTTTTAAGTTAACATTATTCTAATAAGAATCATGGTTTCCACAAATAATTACATAAAATTTGTAGGGAAAAATATTTGTATACGATAAACATGTGCTATTTAGTAAATAAGTTTTATGATTCTATGAAAATTAACAATTATAATCATGTCTGTATACTGAAATGCTGTATTGCACATTATAATAACAAAATGCTTTTCTTTTATAGAAAGAGGGTTAATTCCTTTTGAGTGTGCCGAAACAGCAGAAGCTATAATATTTTTGACAAATTATTTAACTCCGTTAATGGAGGTTTTGCAACTGTAACCAATAAAAAAATATATAGAGTTGCATTAATACCTACATCAGTACACCACCCGTTTTGGAAAGATGCATTAAGAATATTAAAATCTATGAAATTTGAATCTATAAAAAAAGAAAATCTGGCATCACATATAAAAGACTAGGCGCCGTCCCGACTTTACAAAGTTGGATGAAAACCATCAATGGTTTGTTACTCTTGTCCAAAAGGCTTAAAAATAAATATGGCTGGGATTCTATATTGCCACGACATTTAAATCGGGACCCCTTACTAATTTCTTCGGGTCTGTAAGAAGCTATAGGGTCCGAAATGTCAATCTGACTTCTTCTAATTGCATAGCAACATTTAAATCGGTATTAGTACACATTCAATAGCAGGTGATTGTGAAAATTATCGTTTTCAGTGCCTCCAAACAATGAAGTTATTATTTGGTAGCAGAAAAGACTTAATAATGCAAGAAAATATAAAAATTAGTGAAGATCATTTGTTTTTAATATCCAATGGGAATGAAGGTGTATTGGAAAATTCCTGTGTCAGGTTTTATGGCTAGAGTGTGCAAAAAAGTTTTTAAAGTTATGAACAGTGCAATAAAATTATGTTAAATGATGCATATAGTAGAAAAAGTTCTTATTTGGAAAAACGAGAACGTGAACAAAACGAGTATAATTTAACTCATCCATCCGACCGTCTTACGAAATGTGTTTCATTCGTTACACAATACTAAAAACTAAAGCAAACAACAAATGTGTTTCCAATATATAAAATTAATAATTGCTATTAATATACATTTTACTTTTATTAACTCCAATGGGCGTAGTGAATATTTAAAAGCGTTTATGTGTAATTATTGTGTAAAGTTTTTCATTAATAGATATTGTAAAATAGTTAATGGATTGTTAAATTGGAAACGGACCCAATATGATGAAAATTATTTGCTACAAAGAATAGCCTTTGAATATTTAAAGACTGCGAAGAAAGAAAAAAAAAAAAGACTAATTGCATGATTTTTTTATTGTAATACTAGTGACCCACTGCGGCTTCGCACGGTGAGCACTAATTAATCTATTTTATAAGGAAAATGTATTAATGTATGTTTACGCATGATTATAGTTCTAACAATAATCATCGACCATTTTATTTAAAATATCTTGTTATTTCATTGTATTGTTTTTAATGTTCTTTATGTTGTAATAAATCTATGCATAAAGTCGAAAGTATTTTTTAGACGAAAATGTTCAAAATTTATTTTAATTTAATAACCTGAAGCATATTTGTCTAGTAATAATATGATTACGTAAAACCTATGTGTAACATATTTCTTTGTTGAATAAAGTTTTTGTAATTACAATTTTGTTTGATTTCATTTCAAATATTGAAAAGTAAATTTAAAGTATGGGATATAAATTCGTAATACCGCCATCTCACAATGAAATCATTCTTTAAATTATTACTTAATAAACGCCATCTCTTACGCAGCCTCACAAAATATTTTCGAAAATCGTGAGTTAAGACTCTATACCCCAATAAATTATTCTTGTCTATGACTAAGGCGCAAACGTCAATTTATCGATTTGGGCTTAGGTATAGCGTAATATCTACAATGGTCCTACCCCATAGATGACTATGAATATATAGAAATAGATGCGCGACTCTAGAGCGCCCTCTATAATAAACGATTACAGCGCCATCTGTGATTATAAATCATGAATTATTTCTTGTTATATATATAACCATACCATATATGCGTAAATATAATTCGCATTTGGCAGGGGGAGAGGAATATGTATTAAAAAAAAACGTTAGAAGATGGCGCTAGAGTAACATAATGAAAATAAATTTAAAAACATATTATAAGAAATACTTTAGTAACAAACAAACGTTAGCCCATCAACAAAATTAAATAAGCTAATAGGTAGTCCTAAAATGGTAGAAATTTTAAACATCAAAAAAAAAGTATGCATATAGTTACCAGGTAATTAGGAGGTTAATTAAGCTCTAAGTGTTTAATATACCAGTTCCGGGTACTCTAAAATACTTTTCTTTCTATGTACAATAGAGAAGATGCAAAAATAAAAACCTAATTCATTAAACCACTTTTATTTATTTACCTGTAGTTGTGAAAATCGTTTCTTGGCTTATAAATTAACAAAACCATATCATAGACGTACTTTTCGTCTGTTTAATATGCAAACAGAAAATTTACAAGTCAAGACCTATAAGAATATAACTACATGTTATCAGAAAAATTAAATTATTAAGATCATAATTGTCACTAAAAATACAATTAACTCCACATAAAGTTGTACAGTTAATTAAACTGTACTCTGGCATAAACAAAAAATGCTGTCGTTGAATTCTCCTAGGACATAACAGAAGTAATGTACCTACGAATCTCTTTACTTAACAAAGTTCTCACACATTCAAAAGTGTCAGCTACTAAATAGGAAGGCTTACTGATGACAATTTGTCTTTTTTTGAACGTAGATATTACACAATATATTTGCAAATTTGTTACAGAATTCAAATTTGTAATACTTGTTTGGGCTTGCTGAAAGCTCAACTGCAATGTTTTAGTCGTTGTATTATTTGAATAAAATAAACATAAATTTTGCAAAAGTCTAAAATTTTTCTATGACCTAAAACTGGTATTTCTAATGTTAATATATATATTTTTATTTTATTCAGTTTATTAATCAAATTTATTTAGACAGATTTATATCTACATAAATTAGATTAATCAGCCGAAAATAAGTGCGTCAAAGTTATAAATGGATTCAGTGACTCTTTTTAAAATACACGAGCAGTTTGCACTGTTATGCTTCAAAATATTTCAAAATGCAGTAGCAGCTTGATATTGGTAAATAATCAAGAAAGCACCTATCTTATAAACCCATGTACAATATTACTTTTCTTTGTCAATTTTATTTACAATTTTCAGCTTGTTTTACATTATTAAATAGTAACTTTTAATTTATAGGTCATATTAAATATTAAAAAAAAATTATTAACAAAATAGTTATCAAATAACTAGCTTTCAGTACAATCAATTGACATGCAAATTACTTAATAGCCAAAAGATTTTTTTTAATTAACAATAAGACAAGTTTATTTAAAGAACATTATTTCTGGAAAAGGTGTAAAAATAGTAAAAATAATATGAATATGTTACTTGATTCTCCTCATTTACGAATATAGATACCTATCATCTTGATATGATCAAACAAAAATTCATGTTTTTACAAGTAAATTTACATAAAAATAGAAAGATTAAAAATATTATTAGGTAGCCTATATTGAAACAGAAAATATTACATGCTAAATATTGTTTACATATCAATATGATTTTAGGCAACACAAGTAAGTACTTAACAAATACCTTAAAACAAATAATAATAATAATGCAATCTAAATTGAAATTTATACATGTCATGTGAATTCTACGAATGATGAATTCAGGATTGTGATGCTTTTTATTCTCAATACGAAAAGCTAACGATTTGGCCAGACATCGAAAAGCAGCAGATGTGAATTGTTTAATGAAACTCACTTTTGAAATTACTAATGAAGATTAATATGACAGGAAAGGATACAAGTTTCCTTTGGAGCTAAAATTTTGACACTATCTATGCATAAGTCTTCGCAATTTCTTTGCAATATTTAAAAGAATACAAGTCCTGGTAAATATAAAAATGGTGTTTAAAATTTAGAAATCTTTTTAAAATAATGAACTGAACAAATAAATTGTTGCTTATTCTTTTGTTCTAATACAAATAATGCCCCAAATACCACAAAAGAAAACAGGTGAAATTAACAAGATTAGTTATATTGAATAAAATAGCTAATGTATTTGGAAGGCGGATTAAAAATGTAATTAGCATTTAAATCTACTGGACTAGTCGTAGTTGAAATGATGAATAATGGCCATCGGCAATTAGTAAGTTATTAAAAGAAATAAAAGCTTCTTTGTCTAAAAATCGAGCACAGAAAGAATTATCAAAAAATCAAGTTTTACAGATAATGATTGCTACTCGTTTTTATTATAGCTATGTAATAAAACATATGAACATTATTTCTCGAATACATGAGATTTGTGCCAAAATTGACTACTCGGCATTAAATGAAAAAATAATTGCACCACCAAAATAGTAATAAAACATGCTGCACAAGTTTTTAATGAAATAGAAGTGTTTAGTTAGTTTCATTGGATGGAGTGAAATTGGTTTCCTTTGTAAAAATTACTTTGGAATTCAATGAATATCCCATTTTTTTTTCTCTAGTTCTAAACGATTCTTTAACCAAGAAAATACTGATATATTATATTGAATTATTTCATAATATAAATTTTTAAAAATAAGACGTAGGAAAACATATTTTTAAGCATTATCTTCAAATCTGGTATTCTAAAAATTATAAAACAAAAATTTTTCTATTCTGGAATCTATGAAATACTTAAATAAAAAGGATCAAACAATATACCTTCAATTATTAACCATATAATAGTATACAGATAATTTGTTGAATTTCAAAAATTATGTATTTCAAGCAAGATTAACTATAAGAATATTTAGAGATATTACAAGAGGAGTCACAAACTTTATAACATTATGCATATAATTCAAATTCGAAATAACTTTGGTCTAAACATCATACATAACATTTGAAGTATGTCATAATAATTAGAGAATGTACACTTTACCACTGGTTTAAAAAGCAGTTTTCCTTCGAGAAGAATGAACAAGAAACTCAAAGATAACTCAAAGAACTAAGTAAAAGAAACTTAAGCATTTACTAACTCTATAGGAGTTCGACAGAATATCATTTAAAAAAGGTAAAAAATTTTGTCTGCAATCTTTCATGTATTTTTCTTTGATTAAGTAATTGTAAATCCCATTACAGAAGTTATTAACCATATGAACATCTAAAATGTAAACAGATAATAGTTCGTTATGCCAAATGCAAAACATTACCATAATACACTGGAAAAATTTTAACGGATTACAATAAAAGTGTTACCAACTTACACGTATTTCAAATTTTATCTAATAAGAGAAAATGATTTGTTATAATTTACTACATGTTACATGTGTTAAAATTAATATTGATGTCATTTCAAAAGCATTAAAAACTCAATGTCATAAGAAACCCTATGCCTTATACCTCAACCTAAATAATAAATTAATATTATTAATAAATTTTGATAAGGTCTATTAATTTGATACTTAACAATGAGTGTTCTTTTATCTAAACATTTTTAAGTGTACTGATTAAAAGTTACTTCTCTGAATTCAATATTTGATAACATATAAAAACAGAGTAATAATACATTATAAATATACAAATGGTTCAGTATAATATACAGAACTAAGAATGTTTACCCAGAGGCGAAGAGCAGCTAGCTTGTGGCTCTCTGTGGACAATGTGCTGCACTGGTGACTTAGGCACGCCCGCCAAATAAAACTTGTGTTGTAAAGAAGTATTGCATAAATAAAATAACAACAAAAAGTATATTACCAAAATTATTATCAATTTATCCACTTGTCTTACAGTGTCTTATTTGTAATATTGATTATTCATTTAAAATATCTAGTTGTTTAACCTTAAATTGTTTCCAAAAACAGATCACCTCTCAAGAAGAAAAGTGTGGGTACAGCATCTTTTCCTATTCGGTTGTGATTGATAAACCACATTCGCTCAAAATGTTTACCTCATTCTCTACGATTCTTGAAAATATATTTTTTTTCAAAATCGATAATATCTCTTTTCCAATATCGTGATCCCATATTTTAAACAACTCTTCACGTTAACCTGGATTTGGAAATAGATGTACTGGAATGCCCTGTCGTAAAAATTAACATGTTATTACTTAACAATTTCTTCCATTAAAAAAAAAAAAAGAAAGCACACTTGAATAGCCACTACACTAGTCAGGCACAAGTATTTTCTATAATTATATGGATTGTTATAAAGTAAGTAACAAAAGCATCTTATAATAAAAAAAAATGCACTACATCAATTATTTTTCGCAGAATTTGCTAATATATGTAATTGACGAAGAGCCTTAAGCAGTTAGCTTAGCTTTCCAAAAGACCTAAAACAAGATAAAATCTAATATTTCTACAACAACCTAGTATTTAGAATATTTCTAAAAACAAGTTACAAAATGTGTACCTACTTAATTTTAATAGTATGGATCACTGACTTACCTCTCTTGGAATTACATCTCCGAGATCACAGCACTTGTGGCAAGACATTTGGTTTTTTGATTACAAAAAGCACGATTATTAATCTTGAAATATTTTTTCAAATTAAACAAACACCGATTTCACTCGGACGATATTTTACGCAGCAATAAAAGCCTACCTTAAATATATAGTATAGTTTGTGAATAAAAGTAGGTAGGTACAATTACCGAGCAGGCTAGATGGTAAATTATTGCCAACATTAAGAAAAAAGATTTTTAATTTTTATAAATTAGGCACCTTAAACAAGTTTGTAATTTTTTTTTAGTAATTGTTTCAGTCAAATAGACAATAACAGTTAACAGTTAGAACAGAAGTTAACGGTTATATGTAAATAACTATTGTTCTGAGATAAAACAATATTTTAACTATATATCGTAATATAGCAACATTGTCAAAATGTTATTGCTGGTTGAAAATTAATATGCCAGAGGGCAGTATTTATAATGTCAAAGCCTAGTTTATCAATTAAAATCACGGAGGTCACTTTTTCATTTTATTTGGAGTTGCTAGGCCCTGTCTTGGTAATAGATGAATATGAATATATAGAGCTAGAGTACGTCTCTCCCAAAATACCCAAGGGCATATCTTAGGGGACGGTATTTGGTATTTTAGTTTCAATCTTCAGGTACGAAAATGTTTGGTAGTTAATCCTCAGGCTGGGCCTTGCTTATATTCATATTCATCTATGGCCTTGCTTGTCGCGCGCGTGGTGTGTTGACAGCCGTGCTGTTGGCTGTCACAGAGCTACAGTAATCGATAAAATATATTTTTAAAATGACGGAACATGTGTTCAAGTGACGTTGCAAGATGGCTTTTGTGGATTCACAATGCATCGATATCGCCATTAGTCAATAACCTCATTACGATTTTGTATAACACGTTCATGATTTTATTCAAAAGAATACTGTTATTAGTAGCTATCATTTGCATATAAATAAATCCTGTACAATTTACTTCCAACAAAACTCAACAGAGGTCGCACTCGGCGCCTCGTTACGTTCCACAAGACGAAGAGCGACTTTAAGAGGACTTTCTCAATGAGGAAAATGAAACAATTTGTAATATTCACATTATAGGTTTAGGATACTTAATGTTCATTTTTACCACGTATCAATTTTTGTAGACTGTAAAGTCTAAATCATATTGTGTGACGAATTTTGTGTCGTGTTTGATTTGCTTGTATGTATTAATTCATTACGCTACATCTACAATATGTTAAAGCAGCTAAATGACTGGCCACGATCTGGATACTCGTATAGCGAGCCCTTATTTAATGTGTAAATAAAATAATTTTTAATTCGTTTAAACTACATTTCTCTTCTCCCTGTATTATGGCGAATCATTTTCATAGCACATACTCTTCAACCTTCACATGACTTCATAGGCTACTTTGTGAGTGCCGAGATAATTTAAAACTACGCCCGACTGGTCTGTTCTAGACGCTTAAATAGGGTTCCATACAATACCTCCAATACCTCTGTCGGAATTGGTGAGATTTCTTTGTTAACCCAAAATGACCACCAGTCCATGGACAATCACAAGTATGTACTAAAAGCACAGAAGGGGCCCTATTCAGTCACGTAATATGCTCTCTTGTTTTTCCTATTAGCAAATAATTGAATGAAATAGCAAGACTACGGTACAAACCCTAAAAGGTTTCCTGTTAACTTAGGTGCCAATTCAAAAGTAACTTTGTATCAAATGATATTGTCTTTTACTAGAGTCATATTTCCAAGGGGTTATATTTACGATTAGCAATAGTGTTGTAGCTTTGCGTTTGCCGATGGATCATCTAGAATGCGTTTTTGACCCAATTATATTTACATAAAGTGTGAAATAGATATTCTTGATGACATGCAAGATTTCTGGTATTAATATTAAATCTAAGAGTCGAGATTAAATTATTTTTAAAATTCACGTCGTTTTTATATACTTCATTTTATGCAGCAGTTACTAATTTTTTTAAATAATTTGTTTTGATAAATTCGTTCTAAACCATGGACATAATAAAAGTTAAATTATTTCAATTGTTCAATGGTTCGGATTGTGGACCGTTTTCAAATGCATGCTCGTGAATTTAATCAATTTTCCTTTCAAACAAAATTAAACTTTCTATAAGAGTTTTTGAGTACTCTTAGTCTGTTGGTTTGTAAACTACTTATAATACGATAGCCACATAACGCCTAAAACTGTTCATCGACATCGTAAAATGGTAAACGGTAGTCACGAGTAAATTCTTCGTCTCCTTTGTGTTTCATGGCCACTGCTCTTTATTTTCATTTGGTCTCAAAGTCACAAGTGTTATTGTCTAACATCATAATCATTACAACAGGCCTCAAGCAGTAGCAAACCGTCCGTCAATGTTTCTTGTAATTTAAATTGTATTGATAACAAAATTACGTTCGACATATCTCAGTTTGTCATGACCTCTCATTTCTATGAAAACAGTATGACTGTCTTTTATAGATACAACGCAATTTTACGTATGCTTAACGTGTGAATTCTCACCAACAAAAAAGCATATTATACAAATAAAATTTATACAGATACAAGTGAAACAAAAGAAAAGTTGGTATGAAAGAATTTGTGAATATCAGGTGTATGGTGAATGTTTATTTTTTCCATTCCGAAGTGTCACTTTTTCTCGTTTTGTCTCACGCCACGCTCTAGTTCTTGTGGCGCCTGTCTTAGGCATATTCACGACAAAATTGTACATTGTAATGAAGAAAATAAATAAGAAACAATGAGAACACTGAACAATACTCGAAATGCGTCGGTTACACGCATGTGCTACAACGGATGATCTGTTGACAACCAACAGCTGTACTCGGCGATCGCCACGCGCCTGAACGCAGTACACGCGACCGCGGACGAGGAGACGAGAAGGGCGCATGTCTCACGCTTCCCCGATGGCCAAAGACAAGCGAGACTGCTCCCACTCTACCCGACACAGTGCTTACTCCCCCCGCCCCCTTCCCAATTTTCGTCGCACGAAAAGGTTGCAGACCAGAATTTCCAAGCCTCCCATGAAAAATTTCACTTCAAAAAAACTGAGGGTAAAAGCAGCATCAGGCTATGCCGTCAGTCCTCGTGAATACACGAAATGGATTGCAGTTTGTTCTTCAATCCGAACTGACGACACGGCTCTGCGTCAGCCGCGCAGTGACGTCAAGAAAGTGAGGAAAAACAGGGCGATCCTCTAAAGTCGTCTTCCTATCGGGCTTGGATTGACCTTTGTCGATGAAAATTATGAAGCTATAGACTTAGAAAGAAATACTAAGAGATCGTCATTCGTGGTAGCAATCAATTTAGAAACATTGAACGAAGGACTAATTCCAACATCTAACAAGAAATACAAGGACTTCATCTTTTTGTCACGATTATTATAAATATTTACCTCATTCTGCAAATGCAAATGATTATCCTGAGGATGACGATGATAAATAAATTATGTTAAAAATAAACACTTAAAACGGTTTTAGTACCTTATTATTTGTTATCCTAAAGGATTTGTAACATATTTTATGACCACTCAGAAAAAAAACTGAAATAAAAAATACGAAGCACTGTGTCTTGAGTCCTATATTAAAAATATATTTTATTCATGTATACACAATGTTTCAATATGTTTGCATAAATATTTAACAATAACCAAATATATATAACAAAAAGTGCTATGCGTTACCTGTAAATAAAGAGCATTAATGGTAGTTTTCAACAAACATGAATGAATTTGGGTTTTTTTTTAAAGATAGAGTGTTATGTTATAAAGAATGCAATATTAATTTTTTGTTTTGCAGATCAGCCTAGTACATCTGATAATTTATCTCGTCCTTTAAAAGAAGATTCTTCACAAAGTGACTGTGATTATTTTGTAAAGTTCAATTCGATATTTGAAGAACATAGTACAGCAGTTTGTAAGATTTTCGTTATCTGTAGCATAGTTAATATCAGATAAGGTGTTGTTGAACCACTGTAAGTAATTTTTTAAGTAAATTACTGCCTCTAAACATACCGTGTTCCAATGTCTGAGAAAACATATGAAAACAACATGAAAACATATGTTATCTTTGTAATTGGATTGCGTTGTATTATCACGTGCCATGACCGTAATAAAAATTATATGTATTTAAAATTGAATAAAAAAATTGTTCTTACCAGTTAAAGTTTTTGACATGATTGAAAATGAATTTGGTTAATTTTACAAACTAATATATTTGCTGCCACTGCCCAGTCTGATTAGGGCGAGGTAATTTTGTTCTCTTGATGGCAATTATTTTTTGATAAAATGTAATTGAGTAAAATTGCTATACATTTATAGATTATTTTGACCAAATGTTAGTTTTAGCCTCAGTAATATTTTTACTTCTTGTATGTGTTGGGTTCCATACATTAAAAAAAAATTGAACCCTTATTGGTTCACAAGTGTGTCTACCTATCTGTTTGACCAATTAAGTTGACATTTGATATGAACTTTTAAGGGGTAAATTAAAAAAATAAGCCATCGTATGACAGAAAATGAATGGTTTTCTTGTGAGGATCTACATTTACATATTTTAGATTTTTAAAATAAATTATTTTGAAGTTGTTTGAAAAAATAGAAGAAAATTAGCCATTCCCCCTGATCTCCAAACTCTAATGTACATGCGTGAAGTTCCTTGTTGTCTTATGTTATTGGGTCGGTGAAAAAGGTTTTTCGTATTTAATAAGTAAAAGAGATTACAGACTACACACGTCTTTAGCTTCTCAGCGAATATTGAGTTTGGTTGAGAAGTCTTAAAGCATTCGCCGTATAGCTGCCTTCAATGTTTTCAGAATTCTTTAGGTAACGATAGGTTAAGATCAAGTGGGGCAAACAAAACTACCTGTTGCAATTATTTGATCTGAAGTCCGAAAATGTGTACAGCGATGGGATTGTCGCTATCTACAGAAGACAACAAGTTGTTGCTATATAATATATATTGTAATCAAATGTAAATAAGATATGATGAAAAGTGATCTTAAATTTATGTATAAAATATGAAAAACTTTTCCCTTACTTTAAATCTACAAATGTGAAACAAGTGTATGTCTTTGCAACTCTTGAATAATAAACGTTTTCAGTGTGCACAGTAATGTCGTTTCTTTTTTTTTCTTAGTTTTTTAACTTTTCAAAACTCAAATTATATTTAACTTTTTGTCAATTTATTGCCTATTATCATATGAAAGCTCCTAATAAGAAAGCAATCACAAACAAAAAATGCCTAAACTAAAAAACTTTAATATCTTCACTCCTAATTTAACCTAAATATGTGATTTCTATTTCAAATATTAAGTTTATTTTTTTTTATTTCAGGACCAAGAAGTCATTTTTATACATGCACAGAAAAGCAACTAAGAAAAGAAATGATTTCTGTAAATAAAAAACTTAAGCGCAGATTGAAATATATAGAAATATACAAAAAGCGTTATGCTGCAGCTAAAAAGTTTAGCAAATTAAATATTTTTCAAAAGTGGCAGTGAAAATGAGACCTGGAACACAACTACTACTTAAAATACAACAAAGAGAAACGAAAAAAAGAAGTCAAGGTCGAAGATATACCAGAAAAGAAAAAATATTGGCTTTGTCTCTCTACAAACAGGGTCCAAGAGTATACAATTTCTTATCACAACATTTACTTCTTCCATCAAAGTCATCTTTATCTAAAATGCTTTCAGATTTGCAAATTAAGCCAGGCTTCAATGAAAACCTCCTCAAGTAATTAAAACAAAAGGTTAGCGAAATGAAACCAGAACGTAGATTATGTCCAGTCCTTTTCGATGAAATAACAATTTCACCTATGATACTATGAAAGCAATTGATTTAAACCGGGTTGGAAGTGTGCTGCACAATTTGTGATCAAGCACAAACCTACAGGTCTACAATAAAATTGCTCATCAATGATACGAAGAAGGATCATTTAAAGAAAGGATTAGAACTTAAGGAAGAAATATTTGAAGTCAATAGTAGATCAATCATTCCTTTATATGATCCACCGCACTCGCTTAAAGGCATAAGAAATAACCTGCTCACAAAGAATCTTCATGCCAAAATTAATGATAAGCAAATTGTAGCAAAATGGAGTCACATAGAAACAGCACACTACTTGAAACCTAATTTTAGAGGTATTTCTTTGATGGTCACATTGTCAGATTTACATGTTGTTCCTAATAAAATAAAAGAAATGAAGGTGAAATTTGCTGCTCAAGTGTTATGTACAAATGTAGGTGTGAACATGGGTTTTATGGCAGGTGATCATCATATATTTCTGCAATCGTTTACAACTGTTTTAATTAACTACTTATTTATCGTTATAAGAGTGTTAATGTTACAAAAAGAAATGGCATTCAAAATCTTTCTTTGTAAACTCAACATATATTTATCAGTCTACATAGTCACCATCTCAGAATATGACGTTGGGATGCCAGGGAAATCGAGGGATACCCTTAAATATTATAGCCATATACAGTGTGTTTGCGTTTTTTAGGTTTTTTAAGTTTTGCATCTGGTGGTTATCATCGTATACCACAGACTTGATGGTTGAGGCAATAGCACTCCTTAACGTTTAGAAGTTAAGGGCTAGTACCGCGATTTGTCACCAGAAACTAATGTTCAATGACTTTTAGTAAAATATAATACAAACGGACTTAAAAATGATTATTTATTGATCTACCTACATATTTTCAATCATTTACATAATTGTAACATGAAAATCATAACAGGAACACATCTCAATCTTTTAGCCATAACCGTAGAAATAGAGTGAATTAAAATATAATCTGTACGAACTGTAGAACTGTTGCCTGTTTATCTTTAGCTGGAACAAACTCAAAAAGCAACTAGTTGTTTCTAAAGTTTGCTTAAACAATTATTTAAATACGTTTTTGACAACAGTTCTATAAATTAGAACTGTTTTTTGGTTTTTAAGTTAACATTATTCTAATAAGAATCTTGGTTTCCACAAATCATTACACAAAATTTGTAGGAAAAAATATTTGTATACGATAAACATGTGCTATTTAGTAAATAAGTTTTTATGATTCTATGAAAATTAACAACTATAATCATGTCTGTATACTGAAATGCTGTATTGCACATTATAATAACAAAATGCTTTTCTTTTATAGAAAGAGTTAATTCTTTTGAGTGTGCCGAAACAGCAGAAGCTAATATTTTTGATAAATTATTTGACCTGTTAATGGAGGTTTTGCAACTGTAACCAATAAAAAAATATGTTGCATTAACACCTACATCAGTACACCAACCCGTTTTGGAAAGATGCACTAAGAATATTAAAATCTATGACATTTGAATCTATAAAAAGAAAGAAAATCTGGCATCACATATAAAAGACTAGGCGCCGTCCCGACTTTACAAAGTTGGATGAAAACCATCAATGGTTTGTTACTCTTGTCCAAAAGGCTTAAAAATAAATATGGCCGGGATTCTATATTGCCACGACATTTAAATCGGGACCCCTTACTAATTTCTTCGGGTCTGTAAGAAGCTATGGGGTCCGGAATGTCAATCCAACTTCTTCTAATGGCATGGCAACATTTAAATCTTTATCAGTAAGTAAATACATTATGTAGTAAAAAAAATAGCAGGTAATTGTGAAATTTATCGTTTTCAGTGCCTCCAAACAGTGGAATCATTATTTGGTAGCAGAAAAGACTTAATAATGCAAGAAAATATAGAAATAAGTGAAGTTTTTAACATCCAGTGGAAATGAAGGTGTATTGGAAAATTCCGTGTGAGAATATGTGTCAGGTTTTATGGCTAGAGCGTGCAAAAAAGGTTTTAAAAGTTGTGAACAGTGTAATAACAGTATGCTAAATGATGCATACAGTAGTAAAAGTTCTTATTTGGAAAAACGAGAACGTGAACAAAACGAGTATAATTTAACTCATCCATCCGACCGTCTTACGAAATGTGTTTCATTCGTTACACAACACTAAAAACTAAAGCAAACAACAAATGTGTTTCCAATATATAAAATTAATAATTGCTATTAATATACATTTTACTTTTATTAACTCCATTGGGCGTAGTGAACATTTAAAAGCGTTTATGTGTAATTATTGTGTAAAGTTTTTCATTAATAGATATTGTAAAATAGTTAATGGATTGTTAAACTGGAAACGAACCCAATATGATGAAAATGATTTGCTACAAAGAATAGCCTTTGAATATTTAAAGACTGCGAAGAAAGAAAAAAAAAGACCAATTGCATGATTTTTTTATTGTAATACTAGTGTCCCACTGCGGCTTCGCACGGTGAGCACTAATTAATCTATTTTATAAGGAAAATGTATTTATAAATGTTTACGCATGATTATAGTTCTAACAATAATCATCGACCATTTTATTTAAAAATATCTTGTTATTTCATTGTATTGTTTTTAATGTTCTTTATGTTGTAATAAATCTATGCATAAAGTCGAAAGTATTTTTGACGAAAATGTTCAAAATTTATTTTAATTTAATAACCTGAAGTATATAATAATGATTACGTAATATCTTGTAAATTTTGTAATTCTCAAAATATTGAAAAGTAAATTTAAAGTATGGGATATAAATTCGTAATACCGCCATCTCACAATGAAATAATTCTTTAAATTATTACTTAATAAGCGCCATCTCTTACGCAGTCTCAAAAATATTGTCGAAAATCGTGAGATAAGACTCTATACCCCAATAAATTATTCTTGTCTATGACTAAGGCGCAAACGTCAATTTATCGATTTGGGCTTAGGTATAGCGTAATATCTACAATGGTCCTACCCATAGATGACTATGAATATATAGAAATAGATGCGCGACTCTAGAGCGCCCTCTATAATAAACGATTACAGCGCTATCTGTGATTATAAATCATGAATTATTTCTTGTTATATACATAACCATACGTATATATGTGTAAATATAATTCGTATTTGGCAGGGGGAGAGGAATATGTATTTAAAAAAAACGTTAGAAGATGGCGCTAACGTAACATAATGAAAATAAATTTAAAAAGGTATTATAAGAAATACTTTAGAAACAAACAAACGCTAGTCCATCAACAAAATTAAATAAGCTAATAGGTAGTCCTAAAATGTTGAAAGTTTAAACATCAAAAAAAGTATGCATATAGTTAACAGGTAATTAGAGGTTAATTAAGCTCTAAGTGTTAAATATACCAGTTCCGGTACTCTAAAATACTTTTCTTTCTATGTACAATAGAGAGGATGCAAAAATAAAACCTAATTCATTAAACCACTTTTATTTATTTACCTGTAGTTGTGAAAATCGTTTTTGGCTTATAAATTAACAAAACCATATCATAGACGTACTTTTCGTCTGTTTAATATGCAAACAGAAAATTTACAAGTCAAGACCTATAAGAATATAACTACATGTTATCAGAAAAAATAAATTATTAAGATCATAATTGTCACTAAAAATACAATTAACTCCATATAAAGTTGTACAGTTAATTAACCTGTACTCTGGCATAAACAAAAAATGCTGTCGTTGAATTCTCCTAGGACATAACAGAAGTAATGTACCTACGAATCTCTTTACTTAACAAAGTTCTCACACATTCAAAAGTGTCAGCTACTAAATAGGAAGGCTTACTGATGACAATTTGTCTTTTTTTGAACGTAGATATTACACAATATATTTGCAAATTTGTTACAGAATTCAAATTTGTAATACTTGTTTGGGCTTGCTGAAAGCTCAACTGCAATGTTTTAGTCGTTGTATTATTTGAATAAAATAAACATAAATTTTGCAAAAGTCTAAAATTTTTCTATGACCTAAAACTAGTATTTCTAATGTTAATATATATTTTTTATTTTATTCAGTTTATTAATCAAATTTATTTAGACAGATTTATATCTACATAAATTAGATTAATCAGCCGAAAATAAGTGCGTCAAAGTTATAAATGGATTCATTGACTCTTTTTAAAATACACGAGCAGTTTGCACTGTTATGCTTCAAAATATTTCAAAATGCAGTAGCAGCTTGATGTTGGTAAATAATCAAGAAAGCACCTATCTTATAAACCCATGTACAATATTACTTTTCTTTGTCAATTTTATTTACAATTTTCAGCTTGTTTTACATTATTAAATAGTAACTTTTAATTTATAGGTCATATTAAATATTAAAAAAAAATTATTAACAAAATAGTTATCAAATAACTAGCTTTCAGTACAATCAATTGACATGCAAATTACTTAATAGCCAAAAGATTTTTTTTAATTAACAATAAGACAAGTTTATTTAAAGAACATTATTTCTGGAAAAGGTGTAAAAATAGTAAAAAATAATATGAATATGTTACTTGGATTCCCTCTCATTTACGAATATAGATACCTATCATCTTGATATGATCAAACAAAAATTCATGTTTTTACAAGTAAATTTACATAAAAATAGAAAGTTTAAAAATATTATTAGGTAGCCTATATTGAAACAGAAAATATTACATGCTAAATATTGTTTACATATCAATATGATTTTAGGCAACACAAGTAAGTACTTAACAAATACCTTAAAACAAATAATAATAATAATGCAATCTAAATTGAAATTTATACATGTCATGTGAATTCTACGAATGATGAATTCAGGATTGTGATGCTTTTTATTCTCAATACGAAAAGCTAACGATTTGGCTGGATATCGAAAAGCGTAGATGTGAATTGTTTAATGAAACTCACTTTTGAAATTACTAATGAAATTAATACGACAGGAAAGGATACAAGTTTCCTTTGCAGCTAAAATTTTGACACTATCTATGCATAAGTCTTCGCAGTTTCTTTGCAATATTTAAAAGAACACAAGTCCTGGTAAATATAAAAATGGTGTTTAAAATTTAAAAATCTTTTTAAAATAATGAACTGAACAAATAAATTGTTGCTTATTCTTTTGTTCTAATACAAATAACGCCCTAAATAGCACAAAACAAAATAGGTGAAATTAACAAGATTAGTTATATTGAATAAAATAGCTAATGTATTTGGAAGACGGATTAAAAATGTAATTAGCATTTAAATCTACTGGACTAGTCGTAGTTGAAATGATGAATAATGGCCATCGGCAATTAGTAAGTTATTAAAAGAAATAGAAGCCTCTTTGTCTAAAAATCGAGCACAGAAAGAATTATCAAAAAATCAAGTTTTACAGATAACGATTGCTACTCGTTTTTATTATAGCTATGTGTAATAAAACATATGAACATTATTTCTCGAATACATGAGATTTGTGCCAAAATTGACTACTCGGCATTAAATGAAAAAATAATTGCACCACCAAAATAGTAATAAAACATGCTGCACAAGTTTTTAATGAAATAGAAGTATTTAATTAGTTTAGTTGGATGGAGTGAAATTAGTTTCCTTTGTAAAAAATACTTTGGAATTCAATGAATATCCCATTTTTTTTTTCTCTAGTTCTAAACGATTCTTTAACCAAGAAAATACTGATATATTACATTGAATTATTTCATAATATAAATTTTTAAAAATAAGACGTAGGAAAACATATTTTTAAGCATTATCTTCAAATCTGGTATTCTAAAAATTATAAAACAAAAATTTTTCTATTCTGGAATCTATGAAATACTTAAATAAAAAAGATCAAACAATATACCTTCAATTATTAACCATATAATAGTATACAGATAATTTGTTGAATTTGAAAAATTATGTATTTCAAGCAAGATTAACTATAAGAATATTTAGAGATATTACAAGAGGAGTCACAAACTTTATAACATTATGCATATAATTCAAATTCGAAATAACTTTGGTCTAAACATCATACATAACATTTGAAGTATGTCATAATAATTAGAGAATTTACACTTTACCACTTGTTTAAAAAGCAGTTTTCCTTCGAGAAGAATGAACAAGAAACTCAAGGATAGCTCAAAGAACTAAGTAAAAGAAACTTAAGCATTAACTAACTCTACAGGAGTTCGACAGAATATCATTTAAAAAAGGTAACAAATTTTGTCTGCAATCTTTCATGTATTTTTCTTTGATTAAGTAATTGTAAATCCCATTACAGAAATTATTAACCATACGAACATCTAAAATGTAAACAGATAATAGTTCGTTATGCCAAATGCAAAACATTACCATAATACGCTGGAAAAATTTTAACGTATTACAATAAAAGTGTTACCAACTTACACGTATTTAAAATTTTATCTAATAAGAGAAAATAATTTGTTATAATTTACTACATATTACATGTGTTAAAATTGAATATTGATGTCATTTCAAAAGTATTAAAAACTCAATGTCATAAGAAACCCTATGCCTTATACCTGAACCTAAGTAATAATATTATTAATAAATTTTGATAAGGTCTATTAATTTGATACTTAACAATGAGTGTTCTTTTATCTAAACATTTTTAAGTGTACTGATTAAAAGTTACTTCTCTGAATTCAATATTTGATAACATATAAAAACAGAGTAATAATACACTATAAATATACAAATGGTTCAGTATAAACTAAGAATGTGAAGAGCAGCTAGCTTGTGGCTCTCTGTGGACAATGTGCTGCACTGGTGACTTAGGCACGCCCGCCAAATAAAACTTGTGTTGTAAAGAAGTATTGCATAAATAAAATAACAACAAAAAGTATATTACCAAAATTATTATCAATTTATCCACTTGTCTCACAGTGTCTTATTTGAAGACAGATTTATTAAAGGGGTTCTCGCTCGAGATGTAACGTCTGTAATGCATTTATGAAACATAAATAAACCTGTAATATTGATTATTCATTTAAAGTATCTAGTTGTTTAACCTTAAATTGTTTCCAAAAACAGATCACCTCTCAAGAAGAAAAGTGTGGGTACAGCATCTTTTCCTATTCGGTTGTGATTGATGAACCACATTCGCTCAAAATGTTTACCTCATTCTCTACGATTCTTGAAAATGTATTTTTTCAAAATCGATAATATCTCTTTCCAATATCGTGATCCCATATTTTAAACAACTCTTCACGTTAACCTGGATTTGGAAATAGATGTACTGGAATGCCCTGTCGTAAAATTAACATGTTATTATTTAACAATTTCTTCCCTTTAAAAAGAAAGCACACTTGAATAGCCACTGCACTAGTCAGGCACAAGTATTTTCTATAATTATATGGATTATTATAAAGTAAGTAACAAAAGCATCTTATTATAAAAAATGCACTGTATCAATTATTTTTCGCAGAATATGCTAATATATGTAATTGACGAACAACCTTAAGAACAAGCTTAGCATTGCAAAAGACCTAAAACAAGATAAAATCTAATATTACTACAACAACCTAGTATTTAGAATATTTTTAAAAACAAGTTACAAAATGTGTACCCACTTAATTTGAATAGCATGGATGACTGACTCACTTCTCTTGGAATTACATCCGAGATCATGGCACTGTAGCAAGACATTTGATCTTTTGATTACAAAAGATCATTAACCTTGAAATATTTTTTCAAATTAAACAAACACCGATTTTTCTCGGTTAAGATATTCTACCCAGCAATAAAAGTAGGTAGGTAGGTATAATTACCAAGCAGGCTAGATAGTAAATTATTGCCAACATTAAGAAAAAGATTTTATTTCTTTTATAAATTAGGTACTTTAAACAAGTTTGTAATTTTTGTAGTAATTGTTTCAGTCAAATAGACAATAACAGTTAACAGTTAGAACAGAAGTTAACGGTTATATGTAAATAACTATTGTTCTAAGATAAAACAAATTTTAACTAAATATCATAACATAGCAACATTGTCGAAGTGTTATTACAAGTTTAAAACTAATATGACAGAGGGCAGTATTTATAATGTCAAAGCCTAGTTTATCAATTAAAATCACGGAGGTCACTTTTCATTTTATTTGAGTTGCTAGGCCCTGGTAATAATAATATGGATATAGAGCTATAGTACGTCTCTCCCAAAATACCCAAAGGCATATCTTAGGGATGGTATTTGGTATTTTAGTTTCAATCTTCACGTACGAAAATGTTTGGTGGAAAATCCTCAGGCTGGGCCTTGCTCGTCGCGCGCGTGGTCTGTTGACAGCTGTGCTGTTGGCTGTCATAGAGCTACAGTAATAGATAAAATATATTTTTAAAATGACGGAACTTGTGTTCAAGTGACGTTGTAAGATGTCTTTTGTGGATTCACAACGCATCGAAATCGCCATTAGTCAATAACCTTATTACGACTTTGTATAACACGTTCATGATTTTATTCAAAAGAATACTGTTAGTAGTAGCCATCATTGCTTAAAAATAAATTCCGTACAATTTACTTCCAACACAACTCACCAGATGTCGCACTCGGCGCATTGCTACGTTCTACATGACGAAGAGCGACCTTAACAGGTCGGTCTTTCTCAATAACGAAAATAAACAATTTGTACTATTTTTCTCGTAAAGTTCTTTGTATATATAATAATCGATGTGTATATAATAATCTTTACCTGGTATCAATTTTTGTAGACTGTAAAGTCTAAATCATATTTTGTGTCGTTTTTCGATTTGCTTTAATGTATTAACTGCCTATAACGAATGTAATTTATTACACTACGTCTGCAATACGCTAACTAACTGGCTACGATCTGGACACTGCATAGCGAGTCCTTATTTAATGTGTAAATGAAATAATTTTTAATTCGTATAGACTACATTTCGCTTCTCCCTCTATTATGACTAATCATTTTCATAGCAGATATTCTTCAACCTCCACGTGACTTCATAGGCCACTTTGTGCAGTGCCGAGATAATTTAAAACTTTACCCGACTGGTCTGTTCTAGACGCTTAAATTGAGTTCCATACAAAATACCTCTGTCGGAATTGGTGAGATTTCTTTGTTAACCCAAAATGACCACCAGTCCATGGACAATCACAAGTATGTACTAAAGCATAGAAGGGGCCCTATTCAGTCACGTAATATGCTCTTTTTGGTTTTTCCTATTAACAAAATAATCGAATGAAATTGCAAGAGTACGGTACGAACCCCAAAAAGGATTCCTTGGCTACCTTACGTGCCAATTCAAAAAGTAACTTGGTGTCAAATGATATTGTCTTTTACTAGAGTATACTTCGATGGGGTTACACTCACGATTGGCCTTAGTGTTGTGCTTTGCGTTTGCCGATGGATCATGTAGATGCGTTTTTTTTTTGACTAATTATATTTACATAAAGTGTGTAAATAGATATTCTTGTGACATGCATGTTTCTCTGGTTTAATATCTTATCCGAGGTCTCGATTAAAATATTTTAAAAATTCACGTCGTGTTTTATACAGGTTGCATTTATATGAGGAGTCTAGATTTTTATAAATTTTTTTTTGTGAAAGCTCGTTCAAAGTCATGGACACAAAAAAAGTTGACTTATTTCAAGTCATTCAAAGGTTCGGAATTTGGATCGTTTTCAAAGTACATGCCCGTGACTTTAATTAATTTTTCTCATGAACCAAAATGTAACTTTCCATAAGAGTTACATATATTAAACGATATTTATTTAAATAACTTGGTCTAATTAAACGTTTTCCAAGAAAAAAACCGTAACTTTCCTGGAGTACAAGCAAAGATGTCATCGATGTTGTATAAATATACTAGCTGCGCCCCGCGGTTTCGCCCGCGTGGTGATGCTTAATTGTGATAGTGATGATGATAGAAAGTATTTTACTTTTTTGTCAATTTTTCATTGTTTTTATATTATCCTGCTATTCGGGACGTAGACAAATACAACAAATTAATAATCGCGATAGTCGGTAAAGCTGTTCTGTATTGTGTAATGTATGCAAATTGGAACTAAGTATTTTTAATGATGATCTCACTAATAGGTATTATAGTTATTATAAACGCTATAGTTTGTAATGATAGATATGTACGGATGTATATGATGATTGATGGTAATGCAAAAATTATAGGTAGCTACTGCAACACATTCCTATAAACTATGTCAAACGATTTATTCCAGTCTGTATAAACATGCAGATATAGCGATTTAGAAACACGTGAGCAAGCCACGTAGAGTTGGCCGTGGGAAAAACATGGCGTGCTCAAATGCATGTCTGCTACCTTTAAGGTTGTACCCTGCCGCCGGACCGCACCATAATATCGCGCACTCGCTTGTTTATTGTCATAATTATTCAAATGTTTGTCCAAATGACGTCGTGTAAAAGACAAAGTTTATCTACTTTAAACACCAGATGTGATAAAAGTATTTATTTTGATATAAGGATCAATTTGGTACGACCAAATGTGCGTTAGAAATAAATTATCAATTTTTATGGGATTAACGTTAATCCATCAGTTCGTTTACCGTCCGAGCGGCTAAGACCAGGAAGGTCAAGCGAACGTGGAACGTTGACAGAGATCAGCGCCCATCACATGATCTTATTGAGGACATGGTGATGCGGGAATCTGTCAGGACTAAGTTAACGACTCAGTCCAGGATATCCATTAGTCTTTACGATTGAGCCACAAATGTATAGGTGCGGTTTGGGACATTGCAGCCTAACCGAAGTGCCACAGCTACCCGAAGAGAGTTGTCGTCCAATAATGTGCCAAAGTTGAGTTAAGGCAGCGCATGCAACTATACTTCAGATTCTAAAGTGAGAGCAGTCCTAAGTCTAGCTTTATTGATTGCCAATTTGAGCAAAAGAATATGTGCCTACTTTCAACCGGAGGGCGAACAATCTCTCAAAATAAGCAAAAGACAGAAAAATATCAGTCTGACGAATGATTATACATAACATATCTTCTTTAAAATGATAATATTTACATAGAGCTAAAAAGAAAAAAACATAACTTTTTAAATATAGATAATAGTCAAGATTTTTTTCCTTTAAAAAGTATTGTCTATTATTTTTTCTATAGGTTGAAAAGATATAGATATTAAGTCATGTATTCTCTTTCTATTTATTATTATTATATTATTATTCTTTTTCTTTGTTTTTATTAAATTGAGGCTGTCCCCTTGTAATTGTAAGTAGAGGTTATTAAATTTTTTAACCAAATCTGTCAAATATACGATATCTGCTTTACAATTGATGAAGTTTTTTTTTTTAAATCGGAAGCTTAACTTTCCAAAAACTCTAAAACTGACTCAAAAAGTAAATAAATCTTGATAAACATGCATCTTTCGACAACCAGCGTATTTTGGTATGTAACAGCATTCGTTGGAAGCCTTCATAATTTTCATCGCATAATTTTGCAAATGAACGCGTATTTAATGCATTGCTTCTTATTTTGTTAACTGCATTAATCGCAAATTGAAGCGATTGGTGCAATCTCAAATTTTTCGCTACTAGATGTTGTCGGTGGATAACAAAGTGAATCGCAATTACCTCTGGTATAATTCTTTTAAGATGACTTAAAAACCCACGATATCGCCCGACCATGGCAGGAAATCCATCTGTTGCCACCGAAATAACGTTTGTGAATGGAATTTTTCTTTAAAAAAATCACTTAAAACGTTAAATATTGATTCACCATTAGTGTCTCTTCAAAGTTTTTGCGACTCTTCGTAGCTCTTCATGACTTTCTTCGCCCATAACAAATCGAACATATGCTTCATTGTCAGGTAAAGTTGACTCGTCCAGTTGAATAGAAAATTTAGTTGTTCGTAGATAATCACACAAGAAACTTTCAACATCAGAGCTCATTTCATCAATACGTCTTTGTACAGTGTTCTCACTCAAAGGAATTCTTTTGAGTACGTCAAATGAAGATTCGTGCAGAACAGTTTTTAAAACCTCTTCAACAACAGGTAAAATTAACTGTTCTCCAGTGGTGTGCGTTCTTCCAGATTTTGCCATAAGTAATGAGATGCCCACAAGCCATCATCGTTGCTTTCAGACGTTGAAGAGAACATACTGTGCACGGTGGGTCTCTTTTCATATTTTTCCTTTAATGTTTGGTAATATTTCAAATCTTTACCTATTTTATCAGGATGACACCTTCTTAGATGATCTTCCTGTTTTGATGGTTTCATAAAGTCATTGCTCAATACTTTGTCGCATAAAAGGCATGTGGGCAATCGTTTGTCTGCCTTTGATGGAAGAAAACCAAATTTTAAATATTCAACACTGTACTGACGACACTTCTTATATTCGGCCATGTTTTGTATCAACTACCTATCTGTAAATAAATTAAAAAAAAAAACTTTGTTTTAGTGATCTTAAGGCGATTTAAACTTAACAGAATATGGCTATTTCAACATAATATGATTAATCAATTATTATAAATATTATGAAATAAACAAAGTTCCGGCTGCAAACTGTTTCCGATTATTAAAAGCAATAAATTTCTAAGATACATAATAGAGTTTAATGAAAACGGCTGAACTTATTTTAGTGTGATATAAAATTATTATTTAATTTATTATATTTCTGTAAATTCGATAGAAATTTTTAACAATATTTTGATATCAAAACTCCGCAATAATTAAATGAATTAGATAAGTAATAAAAATAAAGTAGGGACGATAAGTTCAATCTTTCTCGGCTTAAAACTATATGCATACAACAAATAGGCAGATAGGTACTTACGTTTCCGACACTGGCAATCACTAATATCGATTCACTTTTCTTTATGAAATTCCAGAAACAAATGAGTAACGATTATCCTTCACATTAGTATTTATATTAGTGAAGAATTAAATATGTGCAAGCAAGACTGCAAGCACATACACAATTTATATTAATTTGAACGTCTGAACAAGCGTTGCGGACGGGACGGCGGCCGGCGCGGCTACGACAAGTCTCGACGCGTTGTACTGAATATGGAACATGCAAGTTTTTACAAGTAATAGTCGCTGAGCTTCTTAAAATATTATCTGTCTATATCGACAAGAGAAGTCAAGCCAACATTTTAGTTCTTCACTATCAAAACCAAATTAATTTTCATGCACCCCTGCTTACGATTGTGGACCCCATTTTTTATTACGCCCGACGTAAACCCCCGTCGAGTCTCCCGTGGACGCCTGGGGGTCCACCTGGACTACTTTGGGAAATATTGGCCTAGGTCAATGGTATCGCCATTATTATAGTCCGTAAAACTTTACTAAGCAAACTAGAAAAGTCGCAGCAAATGGCCGTAAATTATGTTCGTCACTAAATTCAAATAAAAAGGCGTTTTTCATATAAAAATATCATTTAATATAGCGACAAAATTGCCAGATTCGCAATTCTGAAGAAAAAGTGCAAATAGAATTTGACATTAAATGTTAAATACTTGATGGCCATTCATTGTAACGTAAAGAAAATGTACGTACTTGGCATGCTTAAAAACTTGCAATTTTAAACGTAAAGTTACAGATAATACTTTTGATGTTATCTTAATACGATAATTTGTTCAAATATTCGTTTTTATACTATTAGCTTTTGTCCGCGGCTTAGTCAGCGTGAGTGCATATAATGAATTGTTTTACGTTATACTACTGGAGATTATTTTGTTAGATTTGTAGCTGTTATAATACAAAATAAAGAATTATTAATATTTTTGAATATCAACACAGATCGTTTATGGCCCTAGCCCCTTGTAATAAAAAATATGATAATTATCGTGCTGACATATAAGATATTTGATATTCAACGTCCCACTGCGTCATATCCGCCTCACCGGCGCATGGCGCGAGTAGGGCCGGCCTTCTTTGTGTCTGCCGGAGCACGTGTCGAGTAGTCGCGACTCGCGCTATAAAACCAGTCTGCTTTGACGAGAACTTGGATAAAACATTAAACCAGAGAAACATGCATGTCACAAGAATATCTATTTACACACTTTATGTAAATATAATTGGTCAAAAAAAAACCGCATCTACATGATCCGTCGGCAAACGCAAAGCACAACACTAAGGCCAATCGTAAATATAACCCCATCGAAATATATGACTCTAGTAAAAGACAATATCATTTGACACTAAGTTACTTTTTGAATTGGCACGTAAGGTAGCCAAGGAATCCTTTTTGGGGGTTTGTACCGTACTCTTGCTATTTCATTCAATTACTTTGCTAATAGGAAAAAACAAGAAGAGCATATTACGTGATATAATAGGGCCCCTTCTATGCTTAGTATATATTTGTGACTGCTCTAGAGTGATTGTCCATGGACAGATGGTTATTTTAGGTTAACAAAGAAATGTTACCAATTCCGACAGAGGTATTTTGTATGGAACCCTTTTTAAGCGTCTAGAACAGACCAGTCGGGGTAAAGTTTTAAATTATCTCGGCACTGCACAAAGTAGCCTATGAAGTCATCTGGAGGTTGAAGAGTATGTGCTATGAAAATAATTCGTCATAATACAGGGAGAAGCGAAATGTAGTCAATATGAATTAAAAAATATTTTATTTACCCATTAAATAAAGACTCACTATGCGAGTGTCCAGCTCGCGGCCAGTTATTTAGCGTATTGCAGGCGTAGTGTAATAAATTATATTCGTTGCAGGGATTTAATACATTAAAAGCAAAACAAATAGCGACTTAGAACTACTTAGAAGTCATCACACAATATGATCTAGACTTGTACACAGTCTACAAAAATTGATATATAAAAAATAAATAAAATATAATGCAATTCCGTGTTCAATCCTGATACATTTTTACACACTATCTACACAATGTTCATTGAACTCATTGAGAAAGTCCTAAGGTCGCTCTTCGTCTTGTGAAACGTAGCAATACGCCGACTGCGACATCTGTTGAGTTTTGATGGAAGTAAATTGTACAGAATTTATTTACACAGAACTGATAGCTACTTATTAATCTTTTGAATAATATCATGAACGTGTTACAAAAATTGTAATAAGGTTATTGACTAATAGCGATTTCGATGCATTGTGAATCCATGAAAGCCATTTTACAACGTCACTTGAACACAAGTTCCGTCATTTTAAAAATGTATTTTATCGATTATTGTAGCTCTATGACAGCCAGTGTTGCCGTTCTAGGCACTTTGTCGCTAGAACTAGCGGAATTTATGAATGTTTGGCGGGAAAAAAATTATGTTTAGCGGGACAAATATTTATAGCGACTTCTAACGACTTTTTATCCGACCGATTCTGATTCTTAGAAACTGTACTGTACCACTAGATTATTAACATTCAGAGAATGGGTTGTGGTTTCAAAAACAAACTTCGCAACAAACTTTCGGAAAAAAACATTAAATCCTCTCCTTCTTATCAGAAACCAGCTGAAAATTAAAAATGCGACATGCTCAACGTATGATCTCCCGGACGACGTTTTAAACGAAGTCGGCAAAAATAACCCTAAAGTTACTGGAGACGCCTTAGCCTTAGAGGCTTCAACTTCTACTTCACCTGACGTAATTACTGAAGACGTTGATGACATATTTGATTTTGAAATTTAAACTTATTCTGATTTGTTATTTTTATAATTTTATAACTTTACAGTACATAACTGATCTCACTTTTTTAATTAAACCTTTTTAAAAATGAAAATTGCTTTTAATTTAGTGATTTATAATTTCTTTTAATTTAGCACTGCGACGCGGCGCTGCATTATAAATCAGGAAAAATGTAACTCGAGCAGCGAACGTACCGTTTAGGTAGTTTAGCGACATTTTTCGGATTTTTAGACATCAATTTTTTTCATATCTGGCGGTTTTTTTTTAAAGTCTAGGGACTATGGATTTTGTAGAATGGCAACACAGATGACAGCTGTGCCAATAGCACAGCTGTCAACAGGCCACGCGTGCGACAAGCAAGTTCCAGCCTGGGGATTTACTACCAAACATTTTCGTACGTGAAGATTGAAACTAAAATACCAAATATCATTCCCACGGATATGCCTTAGGTATTTTAGGGCAGTAGGACTACAAACTATACTATATATAAGGTATAGACGAGAAACTCACGATTTGACAGATAATTTCGCCTGTCCCTCGAGAGATGGCGCTTAACAGATATGGCGAGAAAATTTAAATCGCTTCGGCACTATAATTTTATTTTTTTTTCTATACAGTTCTCAGAAGTTCCTATTCTCAGCTAACCACCGGTTAAAATGGTGGGATTAACATATAATTTTCAATTTTTAGCTGGTAATTAATAGACAAAAGGAACTTCTGAGACTGCACATTTATCATTTTGGCCTTTGACCCAGTTAAGATTAATAACTAAAAATATAAATGAAACAATTTTTCAATATTATTTTTATTTAAAACTTTATTGTACACACTGTTGAGGGAAATTTAATTCGATAAAATTAATAGAAAAATATAAATGTTTTTATTTAATTTTTCGACCTAAATAAAGACAAAAAGATATTAATACATTAAAATAAAATAATAATACATTTACCATTAAACACATCTTTGATATATAAATTAATAACTGGAAATACATTATTCTTAAAACAGATTTAATATTTCCAAAAATTCTATCAAT
Source organism: Eumeta japonica (assembly GCA_005406025.1). NCBI lineage: Eukaryota > Metazoa > Arthropoda > Insecta > Lepidoptera > Psychidae > Eumeta > Eumeta japonica. The sequence continues at coordinate 85,518 of BGZK01000730.1, forward strand.
TAAAAAAGATTTTAAAATAAATGTTTTTTACTCTTTAGGGACAATGCCTAATAATGGTATTATATAAATCTAACCTATGTCAGTATTATGAATATATTTTAATCTAAGCTTTGTTTTTTAAAAGAAGCAGTTCGATATTATTTCTCCAGAAATATAATGGAAGAAGTATATCAATTCCTGTAATTGAATCTCTTCAAATATTGCTGCTATATAATTCTGATTCAATAAGTATTGATAGTGCAAAGGTCACTAATGTCAAATATTTAATAGAGTTAGAATAGTTAGTACCTATCAATAGTCTACCATTAAAAATAAGGGTCATTTATAGATCATGAATCACATAGATTTATCTTATGTATTTTTAATGTCGATCCCGTAGTCCTAATTGTTAAAGTACTACAAAGACAACTTAAAGGCTTAGATCACAGCAGAATTTTCTAGTTTTGAAATAACAATCTTATAATAATTTTATTATGCTTCTATTAAGAAGCACTTTTTGATGAATATATACATATGTGAAAATGATCAATAGAACACGTATTTAAAACCTTAATGTGTGTTAATAATTTACGTGTACATGAGCTTGTGAACCAATTCTATCACAAACACTGCTTCTACATATTTGTAGAACTAAATTCTTTTAGTTACTAAGTTGACTTTCTTTTTATTTTAATAAGTACTAATGCTAAATTTGTTTTTTATCAATTTTGATTTTGTTATCATATTACCTAATTTTGTAGTTCCTTATTTTAATATTAGGTGCAACACTAACTTACATACAGCAATGGCATTGTACTTTCCAGCTTCATTAAGTTCCATATATATGTAATTAGAAATTCAATTCATGTATATAGTACTATTGTAATGATCTATCGCATTATAATTTAGTGAACTAGCATCTAATTTACAATTGTCTCAAAGATTAGTTGTATCTGTTAAATTATTGACTGATCATACAAACCTTCGGCTGTGTGTAACTTGAATCACAATTCTAAGCCTCACCCATCTGGGTACTGGTGTTTGTTTCTCCAAGCTCTGTATAATTCAGAGCAATGCACGAGTATACAAAAGACAAAGAATTTATTTGGTATAATTTGTGAGTAACGACCGGCAAATACATTATAAAACCTTTGTGTGTCTTCATGGCGTAATCTGTTCACTTTGCATTGATTCAGTTAGTTTCAGGTTTCGTCCACGGGGTGAAGCTACAGAAAATTTTGTGCAGAATATACAGTAATGTGGTTCCATGATAAACTACAAGTGTCAAATTTTGCACCATTTGGAGACCTGATCTATATTCGTTCATAAAATTGATAAATAATTTTACACAAGGTTTAAATAATTCATGATATAATTACAATCATTTTATCAGTTTTAGTTTCTATATCTACCAAACTTACAATGTTTTCCTAGATTTTTATTAAAAATGTAACAACAAAAATTAAAAGCAAGAATGATTGGAACTTTGTGTTTAAAATCAAATTTTGACAATTTTCAAGCCATATCACAATTTACTTTTAAGAACTGACAAGTAGTTGAATCACAAGGACATCGGCTACTTTCGGCTGACTTTTGACTTTGTAATGTGCACTAGCAAGTTTTTCCTTTACACTGTCCATATGATACTACAAGTTCAAGAATGATTCTATATCCATTCCCAGGACAACTGCAGTATTTTTAATTGGAATTTGAGAAACACTCAATAAGCGTTATGAAAACAATATATAATAATTAAATATAAAAGAAGCAACTATTTACCATTTTCCAAAATAGCACATTGGTCCATCCAAATTTGATATGAATCTCGTTTTCTACTTTTCTTTTTTTCTTCTTTTTATAATAATTAAAATCTTGTAACTTTACTTTATCATTTTCATCAAAAATTAAATAATTACCATTTAACAATCTATTTACATTTGTACACCAACTATGTATTATCATTGATGTTGATAAATGAACTATATAATCTTTTAATTTTTCTTTATGGCTATCACTTGTTAAAAAACCAAAACCAGTAGACAGATCTAGAAATAATTTGATCTTGTAAGTAATTTGATCAGTAAACGCACATGATTTTAAAACTACCATTATAATTCTATAGGTATCATTTAATCAATTAATTAAATCAGTTGAGGGATAATGCAATATTTTTTTTTTGTATAGTCTCTGATAAAAATGTAACTATCAGATTTAGGCGGGCTTGTGCTCGATATATTAAATTACATGTATTGCATGTTTTACATTTTTTTATAATGTAGCCTGCAACATAATTTTCTGTTTCGCGTTGTATAATATTTCTGTCATTTTGTCCATCATTATTTGATATTAAATTTAATAATGGTTTTATATTCACATCCTCACCACCATGTACCTCTTCAACGCCTTCTGCTATCAAACACTGTAATGGCAGGAATATCTTATTTTCATCATCTTCACAATTTGCATTTGTAGATAGTTGCGATGTTATACAATTCACAACAGTGCTTTTTATGTTTTTTTCTAATTGGCTACATGTTGAGGATGTATTATTTCTACAGCCCTGACTTCTAATTAAAGAAAAAAAAATACCAGTGGATCTTTATTAAAGTTTCTGGTCAACAAACTTCTTACTTTTTCTTTTTTATGCAAGTATTTAAACATGTCTTGCACGGTATACAAATTATGTATCCAATTTTTTAATGATGGAACTTGCACATAATAGATTTTACCATTATGCCCATTAAAGGAGTCAAACAGTGTGTCAAAGATTAATAACAAATCTGCAGTATCCAAACACTCTTTGGGGAGTAAATTGTGATCTAAAAAATTAAAATACAAATTGAAACATCTGTTATGACAAAAAAATTGAGGAACAAGACTTATTACTATTAAGATAGATACTTTAACAATTCTGCTGTATACAGCACTCGTGAAAAATTTTGTTGTAACGAAATCACACAGTTAACCAAACCATACATTTAAATACTCTAGTTCAAGTAATGTTGAACTTGAAAAGCAATTGACGCAATCAAAACTGCTACACCCAGGAACATGAATAGCATCTTGTAAAGCTGTATTTTTTTATCTTAATTATTTTAAACATGGTTTTCAACATTTTTTAATTGTAAAAAGCCCAATATTAAAAGAAAATAAATTGTTAATTTTTTGTATTCCATTAAGTCAGATTAAATTTCTTATAATGGTTTTATGTTAATACAAACGAAATGCAATAATGTGTTAAGAATAGGCACCTCAAAAACTGACAGTATATCACACTAATGTAAAGCTAAAAGTTCATGTAGGAAGCTCTGAGCCCAGTAAGCATGGCATAGCTGCGATTTTGTTACAGAACTTGCTCGACCCTCATTAATTGTGAAATGAATTAGCTAGCTGAACAAATCTTTAGATAAAGCCCAAAGTAACAGGTTAAATGCAGATTAAAAGCAGTGATTTCTTATTTGTCAATAGATATATTAGTAAATTTCTTAAAAAAATATTATCCAAAAAACTAATGAAATTTGTTAGAAACCATAGTATAAAAGTTTGCATAAAAACCTAATGTCGAGTTTAATGAATGGCTATGGTAACATTTACGAATCAGTACAGAACTAAAAATGAATCGAAAACATGTCTAGAACACATCACCAAAGAAACAATTTAGACTTAGTTTTCTCGTATTCGATTACTACTTTTTAACTCTTTGAAGTTTAAACTCGTTAAAAATATTCCCAAAATTCTAAGTTAAAAGCACTCCTTATTCTTACAATTTAAATCACTATAAAATTAAATGTCAATTACGCTTACACAATTTTAAAGATGGTAATGCTGTTTTGCTTAATCTCTTGGAATGCAGATAAAAATAACGTTTTTCGAAATGTTGATCACATATCCGATAGTTGTCGTAAACATAATCTTCAACATTTTGTTTTATTACGCCATAAAACCCATGTTCACACTTACATTTGTACTTAAAACTTGAGCAGCAAATTTCACCTTCATTTTTTATATTATTAGGAACAACATGTAAATCTGACAATGTGACCATCAAAGAAATACCTCTTTTAATTCTAATGCTTTCTTTAAATGATCCTCCTTCGTATCATTTATGAGCAATTTTATTGCAGACCTGTAGGTTTGTGCTTGATCACAAATTGTGCAGCACACTTCCAACCCGGTTTAAATCAACTGCTTTCATAGTATCATTTGTAAATGTGAACCATACGGGTTGTTTTAACTTTTTACATGTACCATTTACCATGAATACTAGTACATGATTAGCAATAGTTTTACTTTGTTCGTTATTAAAAGTTCTAAATCCAGTGATAATATCCTCCTTCTCATTATACTGAAAATTAGGTGAAATTGCCATTTCATCGAAAAGGACTGGACATAATCTATGTTTTGGTTTCATTTCGCTAACCTTTTGTTTTAATTCCTTAAAGAGGTTCTCATTGAAGCCTGGCTTAATTTACAAATCTGAAAGCATTTTAGATAAAGATGACTTTGATGGAAGAATGAAAAGTTGTGATAAGAAATTGTATACTCTTGGACCCTGTTTTTAATGTATTTTATAGTATTTTTTCTTTTCTGGTGTATCTTCGACCTTGACTTCTCCTTTTCGACTCTCTTTGTTGTATTTTAAATACTAGTTGTGCTCCAGGTGTCATTTTTACTGCCACTTTCGAAAAACATTTTAATTTGCTAAACTTTTTAGCTGCGGCATAACGTTTTTTCTATGTTTTTACACATTTCAATCTGCACTTAAGTTTTTTTTTATTTATAGCAATCATTTCTTTCCTTAGTTGCTTTTCTTTGAATGTATAAAAACAGCTTCTCGGTCCTAAAAGAAAAAAAAAAACACTTAATATTTGAAACAGAAATCAAATATTTAGGTCAAATTAGGTTTGAAGATATTAAAGTTATTTAGTTTATGCATTTTTTGTTTATCATTGCTTTCTTATTATGAGCTTTTATATAATAATAGGCAATAAATTAACGAAAAGTTAAATATAATTTGAGTTTTAAAAAGTTAAAAAACAAAGAAAAAGAAAGAAACGACATTACTGTGTTCACTGAAAACATTTATTATTCAAGAGTTGCGAAGACATACACTTGTTTCAAATCTGTAGACTTAAAGTCAGGGAAAAAGGTTTTTCATAATTTATACATAAATTTAAGATCATTTTTCATCATATCTTACTAACATTTAATTACAATATATATTATATAGCAACAACTTGTTGTCTTTTTGTAGATAGCGACAATCCCATAGTCTAAGAGCCCGTGAACAGCAGACTGTATGTATTTTACCAAAGGTGATATTCTGGTCAGAGACCCTCCTATAGATGCCCAACACGAATTGGGGAATCACTAAGCCCAATGCAGGTAACTATGACGTCACACAGGTAAGACAGGTACGTAAATTATACTAAATTCAAAAGTATTTTACCAAAGCTACCATTTGGTCACAATAACAATTATAATAAATACAGCGAGAAAAATTAATGGCAGACGATTATTTTGGTTTTAAACTCGTGGCAGACGCTTTTGAAAATTTGAAAAAAAATATTTTTCAAAAGTATTTTAACAAATCTGATTTTTATATATGTTACTTGGGATGGTATTACTAGTTTATTTTCGAAACGGCAGACGTTTACTCCGGTTATAATACTGCGGCAGACGACAATATATACTGACAGTATGAACATATGTACCTACTGTAATTATTTCTATTTCTATAATTGCTGCATGCAAGTCGATAAATTATGAAAAATATAAGAGAAAAATTATATTTTCAACTTTATAATAATGAATGGGGAAGATGGATTATTTATAAATTAACAATAATAACAATATTACTTTAATTGATCTTAATTAAAATATGTTTCAAGGTTTTATTGATACACTTATTTAGTGATGGTTTTTACGGTTATAATTCATCAGTTTCATCGTCGGAATCATTTCCATAGTGATAATGTTCATCATCTCGGTCATTTTGTTCATCATCTTCGTTGTCGTCTGTAAAAAAAAATATAATTAATAAATTTTTCCAGTGAGCAATTTAAGTATAAAATCGTATTTAGTATAATAGAATTACCAGAAATATCTTTGATGAAATCACTAATTAAACGTGGTGACTGACCTCCCTCAAACCACTTGAACACGTATGATGTATCTTGTTGTTCCCAACCATATTCTAGTGGGTTTAACATCATAGGATTTTTCAGTGTTGCATTTTTCCAGATGCTAGCAATATAATGAGCCCTTAAAAACTGTTGGTAAAGTTCAGCTTTACATGGAGGTATTGAACTAGCGTCAAAGTTTACAACTTTTTTATTGAAATTTTCATTCAAGTCTGAAGCTTTGTAATTATTGCCAAATAGTTGAAAACGACTATCATCAACGTCTTTGCATTTCTTGGTGTTATACACGTGACAAATAAATTCTTGAAGAATATCAAACAATGATTCTAATAATTTCGGTGTTAATTCAGCGTCGTTTCCCAATGTATCAAAAGCTTTTTGAAATTCAATATTTTTCTTTAACCAGGTAAACGGTCGTTTCTTTCCTTTATTAAAAAAGGCAGGGTTAAAATCACATCCCGTGAATGCGTGGAAACCAATCAAGCTTTTGTTAATAGTTCACCGTTTTCCTTATAAATTTTCGTAATATCAATGAATCTTTCATGGTTTCCGGTCCCAATGAGCATCCAAATACGAGACAACTGATTTTTAAGTAAACCATATTGCCAAGCATTATTATTAAAATATCTGTGTCCGAACCTCTAATAACAATATTGGACGTGTCTGGAATACTGCATACGTGATAAATTATTTTAGTATCAGCTTCTTCGTGTGATGGACAGCAGAGATCATCAACAATACTCGATTCAACAATTCCATTATTCGCTTTGTAAAATAACAGTCGCGAAAGTTTAGATGTATCAACTTAGTGCCAAGGAACGGAATTACTTCACTAGTAGCCCAATGTTTAATAAAAAAATCTATTAAAGCTTCTTTAAATCTGAAGTTTTTTAACTCCTTTGAGAAATCTGTTGGTCTGACTTGTTCGGGTCCTACAATTATATATTGCATTTGAATACTCTCAGATCGTAAAGATCGTTCATTGTCTTTGATGGATGGAGACCAATATTGATCGAAGATAACATCAATTCTTTGTCCGGGATATTTTGTTACCATTTGTAAAAATTTTTGGAGATACTACCAAACGTTTTGGCACTTCTTTCATGGAGTGTAATATGAAAACCATCAACAACGTAAACATCAGAAATACGGGCGAATCGTGCTCAATATCTGCTTCCAAAGCTTTGGCAAGTACTGATTTATCAGTTTTATAGATTGTACCATCTGAATGACACAAAGCTAATGGCACAGGTGTTATAGGGTGAGACAAAATTTTCATGACGTCAAGTTCATGATTCATAGAGATTCCCAACATGCGGCCAAATAGATCTCGCTGTATTTTAATTTCTTGAGTTTTTCCGCCCACTTTTACGGATTTCCGCTTTTCTATTTGGCTGGTAAAATTATGGAGTGGCGTCTTTTTAATCGTTTTATCAAACCGATTGACAGTCGAGGAACACTCTGACAAAATAATTCACGTTTTCGCAGCCAATTTTTCGACGTTCAATAGAAACTCCTCTACTTGAACTGTTGCAGCTTTACCAGATGACCAATTCTTACAATGACCATAGGGCGACCTTGAATAGAAGAATACCGAGCACGAGAGCAAATGCGACAGCAATAGAACATCATAAGAAATAAAGAGAGTGGGAATCACGATACTCCATATACTACTATAGCTCGCATACACAACTAATTCTCGAGTGTGTTCGCGCACTGTCAGTATATATTGTCGTCTGCCGCAGTATTATAACCGGAGTAAACGTCTGCCGTTTCGAAAATAAACTAGTAATACCATCCCAAGTAACATATATAAAAATCAGATTTGTTAAAATACTTTTGAAAAATATTTTTTTTCAAATTTTCAAAAGCGTCTGCCACGAGTTTAAAACCAAAAAATCGTCTGCCATTAATTTTTCTCGCTGTATTTATTATAATTGTTATTGTGACCAAATGGCAGCTTTGGTAAAATACTTTTGAATTTAGTATAATTTACGTACCTGTCTTACCTGAGTGACGTCATAGCTACCTGCGTTGGGCTTAGTGATTCCCCAATTCGTGTTGGGCATTTATAGGAGGGTCTCTGACCAGAATATCACCTTTGGTAAAATACATACAGTCTGCTTTTCACGGGCTCTTAGACTACCATCGCTGTAGACATTTTGGGACTTCAGATCAAAGAATTGCAACAGGTAGTTTTGTTTGTCCCCACTTGATCTTAACCTATCGTTACCTAAAGAATTCTGAAAACATTGAAGACAGGAGAAAATCTGGGGTTCAAGGTCAGGGCTATACGGCGAATGCTTCAAGACTTCCCAACCAAACTTAATATTGGCTGAGTAGCTAAAGATGTATGTAGTCTGTAGTTTCTTTTACTTATTAAATACGAAAAAACCTTTTCACCGACCCAATAACATAAGACAACAAGGAACTTCACGCATGTACATTAGAGTGCTTTGCCTTAGTAGTAGTTTGAAATCCTTCAAACACGAAAGATGTCTAGTCAAGTAATAAAACTTTTCTACCTTGTGCAAAAAAAGCAAGGGCATTTTAACTCGTTATTACAAAAAGATCAGAACCCATTTTTGTATACTACAACTAAAAGTGGAACACTGTGAAAACTTTAAAATTGCATTTATATCATTTAGAATGTGTTTTCGTTTATAATAACAAGAAATTTTAATTTAACATTTACAAGCTATGCACAAAAGACATCTTAAAGTGTTATATTAGCTTGTTTCAAATAGCTAAATGGAAATATATTTTTGTGACCAAAAGTATTAGCTTATATTCATCTACAACAACACAGTTTTGAATAGCAATGAAACATATTGATATAGCATATTAATTAATTAAATAAATACACTTTTTGTGTATTGTGTATATCTGAATAAAATATATTTATAATATAGGACTCAAGACACAGTGCTTCGTAGTTTTTATTTTGGTTTTTTTTCTGAGTGGTTATAAAATATGTTACAAATCCTTTAGGATAACAAATAATAAAGTACTAAAACTGTTTTAAATGTTTATTTTTAACATTTAAGGAACGACGACTTTAAGGAACGCCCTGCTTTTTCTCGCTTTCTTGGCGTCACTGCGCGGCTGATGCAGAGCCGTGTCGTCAGTACGGATTGAAGAACAAACTGCAATCCATTTCGTGTATTCACGAGGACTGACGGCATAGCCTGATGCTGCCTTTACCCTCAGTTTTTTTTTGAAGTGAAATTTTTCATGGGAGGCTTTGAAATTCTGGTCCGCAGCCTTTTCGTGCGACGAAAAGTGGGGGGAGGGGGTAAGCACTGTGTCGGGTAGAGTGGGAGCAGTCTCGCTGGTCTTCGGGCGTCGGGGAAGAGAGAGACGTACGCCCTTCTCGTCTCCTCGTCTCTCGTCCGCGGTCGCGTGTACTGCGCTCAGTGCACTTGCACTTTATACAAAACGAGAAAAAGTGACGTTTTGGAATGTGACGAAAAATAAACGTTACAATCATCATACACCTGATACTCTATATTCGTCTTATTCTCTAGTAACATACTTTTCTGATGTTTCACTTCTAGCGTGTATACATTTCTATTTGTATACACTTATTTCTTTACTTTTTATTGGTGAGAATTCACACGTTAATAAAGCATACTTAAATGCGCGTTGTATCTCGAGAGTGGTAAGAGCGAGACAGTCATACTGTTTCCTCATAGAAGATGATATGTGTCTCACTCCACTCCCACGACAATTCTTGAGATGGTGCAGGATTCGAGTGAGATTTATCAATACGGCCTTAAATTACCAACTAATCATGACGCGACAGAGTTGTAATAATACTTGTCTTGAGGCCTGATTCTTTTTTCTTTGATTCCGATTTGTTTCTTGCCTTAACCCTTGTCGTTTGTGTCTAATTAGAAAAAAAATGTGCAGTAAGAATGTAAAAAGATTGTGCAAATAAAAAACAAAACCTGGCCAAGAGCATGACGGGCCATGTTCCGAAGCCATTTCTACAAAGAAATGCACCACAGGCGAAAAAACATTTTAAAAATTACACTTTTTCCGTGTTTCCCACACAGAATAGTTAGAAGCACATCAGTCGCAAAAGAGCGTATCTTTATAGCACTTACGTCCTTTTGTTGAGAAGCGCAGCTTTTCGGCCATAACTCAAAAACAGTGTATCCGATCATGTTCAAAACAATTTTTCTTGAAAGGATTTATTAAGCGTTACCTTCCTTATTTTTTTTCGTGTTTTATGTACATAGGTACCATTTGCACAATAGAAGGGGAGACCCAATTTCTTATTTTCAAAATTATTCACGTCATCAGAAAAATTGCATAAAAATTTTAAAGTGTTTTAAAAGATCTGTCGAGGTATGTAACGCAGGTTGATGTTTCCTGAAAATAAATTTTTACAGCTTCTGTTACGTGCATGGAGAGCCCCCTTAGAAATATTTGGTTTTGTTATTTAACCACCTCACTAAGTAGCGGTTCATACAATATACCTACACCATACATTTCATTAATAAAGTTTTGTAGTTTTTTAATAAAATGCCTGTGATACACGGACGGACACGACACGATGCTATAAGGGTCCCGCTTTTGCCGTTTCGGCTCGGACGGCGCATCGGCGGCGTATCGCGTAACAGCAGCGCGCGGGCGTCGAACGGACGCAATGCGGGCTAGTGCGGGCTGAAGTCCATCATACTTTGATGACGGAAGTGAAGTGCGCGAGTCGCGGACCATCAGACGATCTTGGGCTCATCGCGCCCTGGACTTCGGACGGAGAACAGCGCGAAGGTAAGTCATACGAGCTGATGAAACTAGCCCTTTAGTCCGGGGCGCGGGCATTTACCGGCGACCGTGAACAGAATCTCTACCACGTTAATTTCTACACGATACCTTGCTGTTACGGAAATCTTTATACATTTTGTGCGTTACTAACGTTGTCTTGCTCCTGAATTTCATAAGAGTTTACGATTAAAACCGATGGCATTTTTTAGTTTATAACTTTCTAACGTACCATAAACACTAGATAAGAGAGACTCAAAATCATCAGCGCTTAAAGGAAAAACCAACAACAAGCGGACGATTAAAGCCTGACGATATTCGATTCGTCTTAACATTTTCGGCTTTCTAAGGGAACACTTTAACGTGCCTACACTGTTCCCTTGGAAATTATACATTATGCGCAGTGGCGTAGCTACCGTAGGGCAAGCCGGGGCCGTGCCCGGGACCCGCAAGCTTAAGGAGCCCCTCCAACTCTGACTTATAAACCACAACGAAGATCTGTGAGAAACGCGGCGCGCTGCAACAGCGTGACTATAAAACGCTACTAGTGAATTTACCAGTGCGCGCGTGTGGACGGCGCGGTGTACATAGAAGTGCAGTCGGAGTGTTATAGTATAGGTTTGCTAGCGCCATCTGTCGATTGATATAAAATGTTTATCGGTGAGTCCGCCGGGGATTTCCCAACGACATGACTTTGTATATCGATTATGTTAAAATAAAAAAAAATTGGTTGCCTGTAAAGTCGGTATACGGGCGAAAGTTTTACGTGACAACGACTTTGAGTGGTAAAATCATTTTAATGTGAATATTCATTCGTATAGTAGGAAGAAGGGTGAAATAATAGTAACAATTTAAAACATTTATTTATACAAAGAATTATATTTAAAACATTAATTTATACAAAGAATCTCGCACTGAATTTCATATTAACAAAATTTTATTTTTACCTTTACACATACATACGTATTTATATACAAATATACATACAATAACTTGCAATACATTTGCGTACAATGAAACAGCGTTTACTACAACTTAACTTGTTCCTATCTGAGTGGAAGGGACGCGTGCCTTTCACTTTTTATGTCTGTCTCTCTCGCTCTTAGGCGGGCTAACCATGCCCGAGTGGAAGGGACGCGTGCCTCTCACTCGCTCTCATTGTGAGCGCATAACGTGAGCGGAGCGTAACGCAGTTTCTTGAAGTGTCACCCGGCAAACCAATTTATAAGACGTTGTCACGTCAAAACATTTTGATGAATTTTCTTCAGATCACCGATTTCAAAACAGGGAAGAAATATTTAAGGTAACTATTTTTAATAATGTACTATACACAATAATAACTCAGTTAAATATACGTTATACTGGCATGCCGCATGAGTGCAGTCAGTCAAAAATTCAATTTTCTAACACCAACATTTTGACTGGATGTAGACTAAACAACTTTATTACAAAAAAATGACCAATTCCAACGTAAATATTCTGATATAATAGCTCCTAACTTTTCCCTGCAATTTCTTAATATTTTCCACCTGCTTTTACCCGAATTAACTAAGGCTAAAACATGGAACATTCACCATGTTCCAAATATAGTGATAGAATGTGACCTAACAGGAGTATTTACAGCAATGTTACTGTTCCATACAACTTCTGTAATTTCTGCAGAAACTGAAAGATCATTTAGTACATTAAAAATCATAAAAGACTATTTAAGAAACACTATGAGTCAAACTCGACTCCGACATGTATCAGTAATAGCAATAGAAAACAAAGACACATCAAGTATAGATTTAACCGAAGTTATTAATATATTTGAGAAAACTAAAGCTAGGAAACGATTATAGATAAATTAAACTTCAGACTTTCATATAATGCTCAGACACTATTGCTATTACACACAGCGCCATCTAGTCCCAAACTAAGTAGAGCTTACGTATATTATGAGTACTAAACACCTGATAGAATACTTATGTACTTTTTTGGATAAACATAATTATAATACATACCCAACACCCAGACCGAAGACGAACACCTATGTTCACCACATAAATGTTGTCTTCCGTGGGAATCGAACCCACGACCCCGAGATCAGCAACCTCACATGTAAACCATTGATCTACAGAGCCGGTCAAAATAATGACTAGAGGAGATGTTTTATAGATGTAAGTTTACCTTTGTGCGTGACATTGCTAAATAAATTCTTTTTGATGTTTTATGCACAATACAGCAAAATAAAAAGTTTTTGATTTAGGAACTAGTTTTATTCCTTAGTACCAATACCTATATTCATTAATTTATCCACTTATTCATTCCTGAACTCGGCGAGTCTGGAGTACGCCGAATTCGGAACACGACGAATACGGAACAAACGATTTTAAATAGCTTAGTTGGGGCCTTAGTTTACTTCGTGCCCCGGGGCCTTTGGTTACCTACCTACGCCCCTGATTATGCGTACATTATACAGGGCTCTTCGGGGATTTAAGACGCTTAAAAGTCTAAGAACCCTCTATACGTGGTTTCGTTCCAATTCACAATTCTTTATGTCGCTGTTGAGACTACTTAACCACAAAACTGCCATATATTTGTATAACATCGATGACATCTTTGCTTGTGCTCTAGGAAAGTTACGGTTTTTTCTTGATTTCGAACTAAATAAACATACTAATACTTAACTTCACTTGTAAAACATTTAATTAGACCAAGTTATTTAAATAAATATCGTTTCATATATGTGACAAGTTGTAAGACTGCCCACAACACTAAATGCCATTTACATGCAAATACCTCATAATAATCACTATCTACACGTAAACACGTTGTATTAGCCACCATTTCTATGAGAATACGCGTTTAGTTTGGAAAGATACGACAGATGTTACAAATAGTCTTATTGCAACGTTTTAGACCACGTTTCACAAATTGCTTCATACCAATTTGATTTTTGTAGGCTCTTTAAAGTCTAGTTATCTAGACTTTCAAGGCAAGACAAAAATTAGGATGTTATTCGTAATTCTGCTCTATAGCAGAATTTCGAATAATATCCTGATTTTGGTGTCGCTGTCAACTAGGCCGTTGAGGTCTTTGTAGAAAATTGCCGGTGGATTATTAAAAAAAAAACAAATACGTATTAATAAAATAGAAGTTAAGACAAACTGATATATGTCGAACGTAATTTTGTTATGCAATTTATAATTTAATATATGACAAGAAACATTGCGGGAGGAGTTGGTGTTGCTGAAGGGCAAGTTATGCAAAGTTATGATGTTGCTGAGAATAAGTACTAGGAAGACCGCAATCACCATCGAGTGGAGGCGGCCATAGACAACCAAAAGAGACGGAGAATTTACTGGTGTCGATACCCTTTACCGATTTTTCGATGTCGATGAACAGTTTTAGGCTGTATGTGGTCTGTCGTATTATATGTAGTTTAGAAAATAACAGATCTAAGAGTTCATCGATTAGCTCTTATGGAAAGTTTAATTTTGTTTCATAAGGAAAATTAATTAAAGTCACGGGCGTGTACTTTGAAAACGGTCCAAATTCCAAACTTTTAAATGACTTTAAATGATTTCTCAAAACAAAATGTTAAAAAAAATTACTCCTCATATAAACGCAACCTGTATAAAACACGATGTGAATTTTTAAAATATTTTAATGGATACCTTAGATAAAATATTAAACCAGAGAATCATGCATGTCATAAGAATATCTATTTACAAACTTTATGCAGATATAATTAGTCAAAAAAAAACTTATCTACGTGATCCGTCGGCAAACGCAAAGCACAACACTAAGGCAAATCGTGATTATAACCCTATCAAAATATATGACTCTAGTAAAAGACAATATCATTTGACACTAGTTTACTTTTTGAATTGGCACCTAAGGTACCCAAGGAAACCTTTTGGGGTTTGTACCGCACTCTTGCTATTTCATTCAATTATTTTGCTAATAGGAAAAAACAAGAAGAGCATATTACGTGACTGAATAGGGCCCCTTCTGTGCTTTAGTACATACTTGTGATTGTCCATGGACTGGTGGTCATTTTGGGTTAACAAAGAAATCTCACCAATTCCGACAAAGGTATTTTGTATGGAACCCTATTTTTTTTAAATAATTTATATTAAACGTCTAGAACAGACCGATCGGGCGTAAAGTTTTAAATTATCTCGGCACTCCACAAAGTAGCCTATGAAGCCATGTGGAGGTTGAAGGGTATATGCTATGAAAATGATTCGCCATAATACAGGGGAGAAAAGAAATGTAGGTAGTCTATACGAATTAAAAATTATTTTACTTACACATTAAATAAGGACTCGCTATGCGAGTGGCCAGTTAGCGTATTGCAGAAGTAGCGTAATAAATCATATTCGTTATAGGCAGTTAATACACTTATAGAAAATCTAAAAACGACACAAAAGGCGTCACACAATATGATTTAGACTTTACAGTCTACAAAAATTGATGCTTAGTAAATTTAAACATTCAGTATCCAAGGCTCTTTATAACCAAAGCAATAATAGTGTTCATTCGTATCATTGACAAAGTCCTGTTAAGTTCGCTCTTCGTCATGTGGAACGTAACAAGGCGCCGAGTGCGACATCTGTTGAGTTTTGTTGGAAGTAAATTGTACGAAATTTATTAATACGCAAATGATGGCTACTAATAAGAGTATTCTTTCGAATAAAATCATGAACGTGTTATACAAAATCATAATGAGGTTTTTTGACTAATGGCGATTTCGATGCATTGTAAATTCATGAAAGACATCTTACAACGTCACTTGAACACAAGTTCCGTCTTTTTAAAAATATATTTTATCGATTACTGTAGCTCTATGACAGCCAACAGCACACCTGTCAACAGGCCACGCGCACGACAAGCAAGGTCCAGCCCGGGTACTTACCACCAAACATTTTCATACGTGAAGATTGAAACTAAAATACCAAATATCATCCCCTAAGATATGCCCTTGGGTATTTTGGGAGAGACGTACCATAGCGTGTTCCGAGCAGTAGGATTTCTATATATTCATATTCATCTATGGGTAGGACCATTTTAGGTATTACGCTATACGTAAGACCAAATCGATAATTTGACGTTTGCGCCTGAGTCATAGACAAGAATAATATAGGGGGGTATAGAGTCTTAACTCACGATTTTTGACAATATTTTTTGAGACTGCATAAGAGATGGCGCTTATTAAGTAATAATTTAAAGAATGATTTCATTGTGAGATGGCGGTATTACGAATTTATATCCCATACTTTAAATTTACTTTTCAGTATTTGAAATGAAATCAAACAAAATTGCAATTACAGAAACTTTATTCAACAAAGAAATATGTTACACGATAGGTTTTACAAATTTATACATAATTATATTATTACTAGACAAATGTGCTTCAGGTTATTAAATTAAAATAATTTTTAAACATTTTCGTCTAAAAATACTTTCGACTTTATCCATAGATTTATTACAACATAAAGAACATTAAAAACAGTACAATGAAATAACAAGACATTTTAAATAAAATGATTGCTGATTATTGTTAAAACTATAATCACGCCTAAACATACGTAAATACCTTTTCTTTTATTGTGAAATCTTCGGTCAAGTTCGGTTCAGAGCGCGGCGAATTATTCTGTGAAGCTCGGTAGCGATAGGATCAACAGTTTCATTAATTTTGTTATATTTTCTCTACAAATGCATTCATTTTTTTTTCTTGGGAGTAGGAAGGCACTTCGAGAGACCGTCACGAGACCGTCCCTATCCATTGACAAGTCATCTGACTATATAGATTAATTAGTGCTCACCGTGCGAAGCCGGAGTGGGTCACAAGTATTACAATAAAAAAATCATGCAGTTAGTCTATTTCTTTTTTCTTTCTTTACGGTCTTTAAAATATTCAAATGCTATTCTTTGTAGCAAATCATTTTCATCATATTGGGTTCGTTTCCAATTTAACAATCCATTAACTATTTTACAATATCTATTAATGAAAAACTTTACACAATAATTACACATAAACGCTTTTAAATGTTCACTATTCTCAATACAGTTAATAAAAGTAAATGTATATTAATAGCCATTTTTAATTTTATATATTGGAAACACATTTGTTGTTTGCTTTAGTTTTTAGTATTGTATAAGGAATGAAGCACATTTGGTAAGACGGTCGGATGGACGAGTTAAATTATACTCGTTTTGTTCACGTTCTCGTTTTTCCAAATAAGAACTTTTTCTACTATATGCATCATTTAACATACTTTTATTGCACTGTTCATAACTTTAAAAACTTTTTTGCACACTCTAGCCATAAAACCTGGCACCGGAATTTTCCAATACACCTTCATTTCCACTGGATGTATAAAACAAATGATATTCACTTATTTCTATATTTTCTTGCATTATTCAGTCTTTTCTGCTACCAAATAATAACTCCATTGTTTGGAGGCACTGAAAACGATAATTTTCACAATCACCTGCTATTGAATGTGTACTAATGTATTTACTTACTAATACCGATTTAAATGTTGCTATGCAATTAGAAGAAGTCGGATTGACATTTCGGACCCCATAGCTTCTTACAGACCCGAAGAAATTAGTAAGGGGTTCCGATTTAAATGTCGTGGCAATATAGAATCCCAGCCATATTTATTTTTAAGCCTTTTGAACAAGAGTAACAAACCATTGTTGGTTTCATCCAACTTTGTAAAGTCGGGACGGCGCCTAGTTTTTTATATGTGATGCCAGATTTTCTTTTTTTTATAGATACAAATTTCATAGATTTTAATATTCTTAGTCCATCTTTCCAAAACGGGTGGTGTACTGATGTAGGTATTAATGCAACTCTATATTTTTTTTTATTGGTTACAGTTGCAAAACCTCCATTAACGGAGTTAAATAATTTGTCAAAAATATTATAGCTTCTGCTGCTTCGGCACACTCAAAAGGAATTAACCCTCTTTCTATAAAAGAAAAGCATCTTGTTATTACAATGTGCAATACAGCATTTCAGTATACAGACATGATTATAATTGTTAATTTTCATAGAATCATAAAAACTTATTTACTAAATAGCACATGTTTATCGTATACAAATATTTTTCCCAACAAATTTTATGTAATTATTTGTGGAAACCATGATTCTTATTAGAATAATGTTAACTTAAAAAATAAATTAAAACTCTTTCCAAAACCTTTTTAAATAATTGTTTAAGCAAACTTCAAAAACAACTAGTTGCTTTTTGAGTTTGTTCCAGCTAAAGATAAACAGACGACAGTTCTACAGTTCGTACAAATCATATTTTAATTCACTTCTACATTAAATTATTTGACCCTATTTCTACGGTTATGGCTAAAATATTTAGATGTGTTCTTGTTATGATTTTCATGTTACAATTATGTAAATGATTGAAAATATGTAGGTAGATCAATAAATAATCATTTTTAAGTCCGTTTGTATTACATTTTACTAATAGTCATTGAACATTAGTTTCTGGTGACAGATCGCAATATTAGCCCTTAACTTCTAAGCATTAAGGAGTGCTATTGCCTCAATCATCGAGTGTGTGGTATAAGATGATAACCACCGGATGCAAAGCTTGAATAACTAAAAAAACGCAAACACACTGTATATGGCTATAATATTTAAGGGTATCCCTCGATTTCCCTGAGATCCCAACGTCATATTCTGATTTGGTGACTATGGGATCACATCGAGAGTATATCCTTTCGCACAAAAAAAAAATCAAAATCAGTCTACAACCGACAAAATTAAAACTAAACACACAAAAAAAAAATGGAGTTGATTAATAAATATATGTAGCGTTTTACAGGGCAATATTTTGAACGCCATTTCTTTTTGTAACATTAACACTCTTATAACGATAAATAAGTAGTTAATTAAAACAGTTGTTCACGATTGCCGAAATATATGATGACTACCTGCCACAAAACCCATGTTCACACCTACCTTTGTACTTAACACTTGAGCAGCAAAATTCATCTTCATTTCTTCTATTTTATTAGGAACAACATGTAAATCCGACAATGTGACCATCAAAGAAGTACCTCTAAAATTAGGTTTCAAGTAGTGTGCTGTTTCTATGTGACTTCATTTTGCTACAATTTGCTTATCATTAGTTTTGGCATGAAGATTCTTTGTGAGCAAGTTATTTCTTATGCCTTTAAACAAGTGTGGTGGGATCATATAAAGAAATGATTGATCTACTATTGACTTTAAATGTTTCTTCCTCAAGTTCTAATCCTTTCTTTAAATGGTCCTCCTTCGTATCACTTAAGAGCAATTTTATTGCAGACCTGTAGGTTTGAGCTTAATCACAAATTGTGCAGCACACTTCCAACCCGGTTTAAATCAATCGCTGTCACAGTATCATAGGTGAAATTGCCATTTCATCGAAAAAGACTGGACATAATCTACGTACTGGTTTCATTTCGCTAACCTTTTGTTGACGTGACAACGTCTTATAAATTGGTTTGCCGGGTGACACTTCAAAAACGTTACGCTCCGCTCACGTTATGCGCTCACAATGAGGCGAGGTGAGGCACGCGTCCCTTCCACTCGGGCATGGTTAGCCCGCCTAAGAGCGAGAGAGACAGACATAAAAAGTGAAAGGCACGCGTCCCTTCCACTCAGATAGGAACAAGTTAAGTTGTAGTAAACGCTGTTTCATTGTACGCAAATGTATTGCAAGTTATTGTATGTATATTTGTATATAAATACGTATGTATGTGTAAAGGTAAAAATAAAATTTTGTTAATATGAAATTCAGTGCGAGATTCTTTGTATAAATTAATGTTTTAAATATAATTCTTTGTATAAATAAATGTTTTAAATTGTTACTATTATTTCATCCTTCTTCCTACTATACGAATGAATATTCACATTAAAATGATTTTACCACTCAAAGTCGTTGTCACGTAAAACTTTCGCCCGTATACCGACTTTACAGGCAACTAATTTTTTTTAACTCCTTGAGGAGGTTCTCATTGAAGCCTGGCTTAAATTGCAAATTTGAAAGCATTTTAGATAAAGATGACTTTGATGGAAGAATGAAAAGTTGTGATAAGAAATTGTATTCTCTTGGACCCTGTTTGTGGAGAGACAAAGCCAATATTTTTTCTTTTCTGGTGTATCTTCGACCTTGACTTCTCTTTTTCGTTTCTCTTTGTTGTATTTTAAATAGTAGTTGTGTTCCAGGTGTCATTTTCACTGCCACATTTGAAAAATATTTAATTTGCTAAACTTTTTAGCTGCAGCATAACGCTTTTTGTATATTTCTATACATTTCAATCTGAGCTTAAGTTTTTTATTTACAGAAATCATTTCTTTTCTTAGTTGCTTTTCTGTGCGTGTATAAAAATGGCTTCTTGGTCCTGAAACAAAAAAAATAAACTTATTATTTGAAATAGAAATCACATATTTAGGTTAAATTAGGAGTGAAGATATTAAAGTTTTTTAGTTTAGGCATTTTTTGTTTGTGATAGCTTTCTTATTAGGAGCTTTCATATGATAATAGGCAATAAAGTGACAAAAAGTTAAATATAATTTGAGTTTTGAAAAGTTAAAAAACAAAGAAAAAAAAACCGACATTACTGTACACACTGAAAACATTTATTATTCAAGAGTTGCAAAGACATACACTTGTTTCAAATTTGTAGATTTAAAATCGGGGGAAAAGTTTTTTCATATTTTATACATAAATGTAAGATCATTTTTCATCATATCTTATTTACATTTAATTACAATATATATTATATAAGCAACAACTTGTTGCCTTTTTGGAGATAGTGACAATCTTTAGTTTACTTCGTGCCCCAGGGCCTTTGGTTACCTAGCTACACCCCTGATTATGCGTACATTATACAGGGCTCTTCGGGGATTTAAGACGCTTAAAAGTCTATGAATCCTCTACACGTGGTTTCGTTCTAATTCATAATTCTTTATGTCGCTGTTGAGACTACTTAACAACAAAACTGCCATATATTTGTACAACATCGATGACATCTTTGCTTGTGCTCTAGGAATGTTACGGGTTTTTCTTGATTTCGAACTAAATAAACATGCTAATACGTAACTTCACTTGGAAAACATTTAATTAGACCAAGTTATTTAAATAAATATCGTTTCATATATGTGACAAGTTGTAAGACTGCCCACAACACTAAATGCCATTTACATGAAAATACCTCATAATAATCACTATCTACACGTAAACACGTTGTATTAGCCACCATTTCTATGAAAATACGCGTTTAGTTTGGAAAGAATACGACAGATGTTACAAATAGTCTTATTGCAACATTTCAGATCACGTTTCACAAATTGCTTCATACCAATTTAATTTTTGTGGATTCTTGAAAGTCTAGTTATCTAGACTTTCAAGGCAAGACAAAAATCAGGATGTTTTGTGTCGCTGTCAACTAGCCCGTTGAGGTCTTTGTAGAAAATTGCCGGTGGATTATTAAAAAAAACCAAATACGTATTAATAAAATAGAAGTTAAGACAAACTGACACATGTCGAACGTAATTTTGTTATGCAATTTATAATTTAATATATGACAAGAAACATTGCGGGCGGAGTTGGTGTTGCTGAAGGGCAAGTTATGCAAAGTTATGATGTTCCCGAGAATAAGCACTAGTGAGACCGCAATGACCATCGAGTGGAGGCGGCCATAGACAACACAAAAGAGACGAAGAATTTACTGGTGTCGATACCCTTTACCGATTTTTGATGTCGATGAACAGTTTTAGGCTGGTATGTGGTCTATCGTATTATAAGTAGTTTACAAAATAACAGATCTAAGAGCTCATCGATAAACTCTAATAGAAAGTTTCATTTTGTTTCATAAGTAAAATTAATGAAAGTCACGGGCATGTACTTTGAAAACGGTCCAAATTCCGAACCTTTGAATGACTTGAAATAAGTTAACTTTTATTGTATCCACGACTTTGAACGAGCTTTCTCAAAACAAGGTATTTAAAAAAATCTAGACTCCTCATATAAATGCAACCTGTATAAAACAAGACGTGAATTTTTAAAATAATTTAATCGAGACCTTAGATAAAATATTAAACCAGTGAATCATGCATGTCATAAGAATATCTATTTACACACTTTATGTAAATATAATTGGTCAAAAAAAAAACGCATCTACATGATCCATCGGCAAACGCAAAGCACAACACTAAGGCTAATCGTAAATATAACCCCATCGAAATATATATCTCTAGTAAAAGACAATATCATTTGATACTAAGTTACTTTTTGAATTGGCACCTAAGGTAGCCTAGGAATCCTTTTTGGGGTTTGTACCGTACTCTTGCTATTTCATTCGATTACTTCGCTAATAGGAAAAAACAAGAAGAGCATATTACGTGACTGAATAGGGCCCCTTCTATGCTTTAGTACATACTTGTGATTGTCCATGGACTGGTGGTCATTTTGGGTTAACAAAGAAATCTCACCAATTCCGACAGAGGTATTTTGTATGGAACTCTATTTAAGCGTCTAGAACAGACCAGTCGGGGTAAGGTTTTAAATTATCTCGGCACTCCACAAAGTGGCCTATGAAGTCACGTGGAGGTTGAAGAATATCTGCTATGAAAATGATTAGTCATAATACAGAGGGAGAAGAGAAATGTAGTCTATACGAATTAAAAATTATTTTATTTACACATTAAATAAGAACTCGCTGTGCGAGTGTCCAGTTAGCGTATTGCAGAAGTAGTGTAATAAATTACTTTCGTTACAGGGAGTTAATATATAAAAGTCATTACACAATATGATCTAGACTTACAAACAGTCTATAAAAACTGATGCATAAAAAATAATTAAATATCAATTCCAGTGTTCAATACAGTTACATTTTTACACATGTTCATTTTACTCATTGAGAAGGTCCTAATAAGGTCGCTCTTCGTCACGTGAAACGTAGCAATGCGCCGAGTACGACATCTGTTGAGTTTTGTTGGAAGTGAATTGTACAGAATTTTCTTACACGCAACTGATAGCTACTGCTAATAGTATTCTTTTGAATAATATCATGAACGTGTTATACGAAATCGTAATAAGGTTATTGACTAATAGCGACTTCGATGCGTTGTGAATCCACGAAAGACATCTTACAACGTCACTTAAACACAAGTTCCGTCATTTTAAAATATATTCTATCGATTACTGTAGCTCTATGACAGCCAACAGCACAGCTGTCAACAGACCACGCGCGCGACAAGCGAGTTCCAGCCCGGGGATTTACCACCAAACATTTTCGTACGTGTAGATTGAAACTAAAATACCAAATATCATCCTCTAAGATAAGCCATTGGGTATTTTGGTAGAGATGTACCA
Source organism: Eumeta japonica (assembly GCA_005406025.1). Lineage (NCBI taxonomy): Eukaryota > Metazoa > Arthropoda > Insecta > Lepidoptera > Psychidae > Eumeta > Eumeta japonica. Next base: position 108,784 of record BGZK01000730.1, read on the forward strand.
TAGCGTGTTCCGAGCGGTAGGGCCATTGTAGGTACTACGCTATACGTAAGCCCAAATCGATGTATTGACGTTGCGCCTTAGTTTCGACGCGTCATGGGGAGCCCTGTCTGCTTTAGAGAGTCCAATTACGTAAAATATTGATATTAGCTCATACAATAAGTGTAAAATTATTATGAACAATTTTTAAATTATTTAGTATATGTAAAGCCGCATATTTAGTCTTAGTCTATGGTCGCTGTACACATTGGTATATTTCTAGGATGTACTCTTGAAAACATAGTTATAGACCTCGTTAACGTAATTCGTACATAAGATCAAGTGAAAAACAATTTGCCAGGGAATTGAGTCAGACTCTTTCATGACCATTTCGTAAGGTCCTGAACAATCCGCAAGAACCTCCTATTGCTCTTTTACAACCTCGATCGTGGTTGAGAAACGAGAATTGAGAAGAGGATAATTTTGAAGAAAAATCTACTCATTTGAGACACATCGTCAATTATGTTCTGACTGTATATTCAACACGTTCGCGTTTGTTTCTTCAAGATATACATATTATATACTTTTAAACTTATAAAATATTTACAAACTAATCAGATCCTTTCGCTATATATTTTGTAATACAAATAACGTGCACAATGCATAATGAATGAACAACGTTTGAAGAAGATATAAATTGAAAATTAATGACGTAAAGAACCATTTTCATCTGAATTTAATACTTCAAGAAGATCAACATAATTATTTAGATAAGGTCGTCAAAAGACCTTCGAAAATAAATCATTTTTTAGGTTAAATTTGAAAATCATAACAAATGTCATTACGAGTTAACTTTAAAAGATACACATATGCTATGGCGGACTTCTTTTAGAACTTTTCGAAAGAGATTATTCCACCGAGATATTCGAGCGGCCCAAAAGTCTTTTTTTTGGACAAGATTCTCAATTACAATTGTCGATAATTATCGACACTGCTTATTTCGTACTTTGTTATTTCGTAAATGACTCTATGTAACGAAATACATCTTATATTATGGCCGTATAACATAGCTATGAATTAAAAACAAAACACGTAAATCGATTATATGTGGGTCTCGCGTGAAAAGGACTCGAGCGGACAGACAGTCGAGTGTTACAGCATGTAGACGCATGACGATATACCCTTAGTTATTGAGAGTAAAGTGACTTCACCCGTTTGTAATCTTAATATCCCTTGCTATACCGCAACCACTAGTTTGCCTACACGAACGGGATCGTGCATGTCGAGAAATCGAAAGAAGTAGCAATAAGCGCCCTCTACATATATTTCGCAGCATCTAGTTCCAGTCGAACTCAACAGGTGTCGCGGTGAGTTGATCTGCAACGTTTCGTTTTACGAGAGGTGTCCTCGACAGGATCACGCAAGATACGATTGCCTTGACATAATCCAAAATCTTAGATACACCTTTTAATTTTTGAAAAGTGGGTAGTCTCATTGAAGGATTTGACTTAAACTGTGCAGATGCTGTGATGTTTTATTTAGAACTTAAGTAGTATGAGGCTATCACACACCACCCAAATTTAATGTATTAAAAACGATACATTAAGTCGAAACTCGTCGATGGTATAGGCCTGCCTTTTGTGCTGATTCGTCGTACAATTTTCACTACGAGTAGAAAATCAGTCTAGTACTAGCATTCGCCGATCGCCCGATTTCCTTGGACCTCCTAAATACACCATACACCGCCACTCGCCACTTAAAATCATTAGGCAAGACCTATACATGTTTTTGTGTAGTGCCCCACAGACCAAACGAGACTCGAGCGACACGTCGAGTACAAGCGCGCAGACAGCTTGTTTCCTGAAGAAAGATGATCGTTTTATTAAGCCTATTATTACATTATGATGAAACACGGATTTGTCCACACAATCCAAAAATGGAAAATAAGTGGCCACACAAAAGAAAAATTACCTGAATCAGTCGTGAAGAGACCTCGATTTGAACCGATTTAAGTCTTGTTATGTGTCTGGTGGAATTATGAAAGTTTAGTTTACTTTGAAGTGATTCCAGATGGTCGAACTATCACTATGGCGGTATATAGTGAACACTTGACACGAATGTATGAGGTTTAGTCACAGAAATATCCAGATTTATTAAACTAGAAATGGGTGCTCTTGTAACATGAAAATGATATACTACTTACTGCGAAAGTTATGCATGATAAGATCGAAAAACTTAGTGGTATTGAACTCCCGCTACATCCATGATTTGATCTGGACCTTGCACAGTCAGACTGCTATTTGTTCAGATCAATGTCAAAATTTTTTCATGCAAAATAATGTGAGTTTAAAGTAAAAGTTGAAAATGCAGTGTGGAATTCTTTACATATAAGCCTACGGAATGCTTTTACCTCGGTCTCGGAGAGCTACCTGAACGTTAGTATGTGTTTTTGGACGCATAAAAGCGGATCATTTAACTATATTAATCAAAACCGAATTAATCAAACCGAAAATCAAAGATTCCATCAATTATTTGCCACCATACGAAATTCATATTATTCCTTTGCTGCGAGATTTTTCCGTATATATAAATTAATATTTTTGTCAGGCAATTCTTAGCCTAGATCAATGGTATCGCCATTATTATAGTCCGTAAAACTTTACTAAGTAAGCTTGAAAAGTCGCAACAAATGGCCCTAAATTATGTTTGTCACTAAATACAGATAATAAGGCGCTTTTCATATAAAAATGTCATTTAATAAAGCGACAAAATGCTAGATTCTTAATACTGAAGAAAAAGTGCAAATAGAATTTAACATTAAATGTTAAATACTTGATGGCTATTTATTAGATTTTCTTATATAAAGAAAAGGTACGTAATTGGCATGCCTAAGAACTTGCAATTTTAAACGTAAAGTTACAGATAATACATTTTATGTTATCTTAATAATTTGTTCAAATATCCGTTTTTGTATATTAGCTTTTGTCCGCGGCTTAGTCCACGTGAGTGCATATAATGAATTCTTTTACGTTATACCACGAAGAGAAAATTTTTTAGATTTTTAGCTGTTATGAAACATAATAAAGAATTATTAATATTTTTGAATATCAACACAGGTCATTTTTGGCCCTAGGCCCTGTAATAAAAAATATGATAATTATCGTGCTGACATATAAGATATTTGATATTCAACATCCCACTGCGTCATATCCGCCCCACCGGCGCATGGCGCGAGTAGGGCCGGCCTTCTTTGTGTCTGCCGGAGCACGTGTCGAGTAGTCGCGACTCGCGCTATAAAACCAGTCTGCTTTGACGAGAACTTGGATAAAACATTAAACCAGAGAATCATACATGTCACAAAAAATTCACAAACTTTATGTAAATATAATTAGACAAAAAAAACGCACCTACATGATCCGTCGGCAAACGCAAAGCACAACACTAAGGCCAATCGTGAGTATAACCCCATCAAAATATATGACTCTAGTAAAAGACAATATCATTTGACACTAAGTTACTTTTTGAATTGGCACGTAAGGAAGCCAAGGAATCCTTTTTAGGGTTTGTATCGTACTCTTGCTATTTCATTCAATTACTTTGCTAATAGGAAAAAACAAGAAGAGCATATTACGTGATATAATAGGGCCCCTTCTATGCTTTAGTACATATTTGTGATTGTCCATGGACAGATGGTTATTTTAGGTTAACAAATAAATGTTACCAATTCCGACAGAGGTATTTTGTATGGAACCCTATTTAAGCGTCTATAACAGACCAGTCGGGGGTAAAGTTTTAAATTATCTCGGCACTCCACAAAGTAGCCTATGAAGTCACGTGGAGGTTGAAGAGTATGTGCTAAGAAAATCATTCGTCATAATACAGGGAGAAGCGAAATGTAGTCTATACGAATTAAAAAATATGTTTATTACCCATTAAATAAGGACTCGCTATGCGAGTGTCCAGCTCGTGGCCAGTTATTTAGCGTATTGCAGAAGTAGTGTAATAAATTATTTTCGTTGCAGGAATTTAATACATTAAAAGCAAAACAAATAGCGACTTAGAAGTCATCACACAATATGATCTAGACTTATAAAGTCTACAAAAATTGATTTGAAGCATAATATTCAAATGCTGAGCGTAAAATAATAATAAAAAGTACAAATATGTATGCAATTTTTTCTCATTGAGAAGGTCCTAATAAGTTTGCTCTTCGTCGTGTGAAAGGTAGCGATGTGCCGAGTGCGACATCTGTTGAGTTTTGTTGGAAGTAAATTGTACAGAATTTTCTTACGCGCAACTGATAGCTACTGCTAATAGTATTCTTTTGAATAATATCATGAACGTGTTATACGAAATCGTAATAAGGTTATTGACTAATGGCGATTTCGATGCATTGTGAATCCACGAAAGACATCTTACAACGTCACTTGAACACAAGTTCCGTCATTTTAAAAATGTATTTTATCGATTATTAGTAGCTCTATGACAGCCAGTGTTGCCGTTCTAGGGACTTTGTCGCTAGAACTAGCCGAATTTATGAATGTTTGGCGGGAAAAAAATTATGTTTAGCGGGACAAATATTTATAGCGACTTCTAGCGACTTTTTATCTGACAGATTCTGATTCTTAGAAACTGTACTGTACCACTAGATTATTAACATTCAGAGAATGGGTTGTGGTTTCAAAACAAACTTCGCAACAAACTTTCGGAAAAAACATTAAATTCTCTCCTTCTTATCAGAAACCAGCTGAAAATTAAAAATGCGACATGCTCAACGTGTGATCTCCCGGACGACGTTTTAAACGAAGTCGGAAAAAATAACCCTAAAGTTACTGGAGACGCCTTATTCTTAGAGGCTTCAACTTCTACTTCACCTGACGTAATTACTGAAGATGTTGATGACGTATTTGATTTTGGAATTTAAACTTATTCTGATTTGTTATTTTTATAATTTTATAACTTTACAGTACATAACTGATCTCACTTTTTTTAATTAAACCTTTTTAAAAATGAAAATTGCTTTTAATTTAGTGATTTATAATTTCTTTTAATTTAGCACTGCGACGCGGCGCTGCATTATAAATCAGGAAAAATGTAACTCGAGCAGCGAACGTACCGTTTAGGTAGTTTAGCGACATTTAGCGGATTTTTAGACATCAATTTTTTTTATATCTGGCGGTTTTTTTTAAAGTCTAGGGACTATGGATTTTGTAGAATGGCAACACTGATGACAGCCAACAGCACAGCTGTCAACAGGCCACGTGAGCGACAACCAAGTTCCAGCCCGGGGATTTACTACCAAACATTTTCGTACGTGAAGATTGAAACTAAAATACCAAACATCATTCCCACAGATATGCCTTTAGGTATTTTGGGAGCGGTAGGACTACAAACTATACTATATATATATAAGGTATAGACGAGAAACTCACGATTTGACAGATTATTTCGCCTGTCCCTTGTAGAGTAGCGCTTAACAAAATATGGCGGGAAAATTTAAATCGCTTCGGCACTATAATTTCAATTTTTTTCTATACAGTTCTCAGAAGTTCCTATTCTCAGCTAACCACCGGCTTAAATGATGGAATTAACATAGAATTTTCAATTTTTAGCTGGTAATTAATAGACAAAAGGAACTTCTGAGACTGCACATTTATTATTTTGGCCTTTGACCCAGTTAAGATTAATAACTAAAAATATAAATGAAACAATTTTTCAATATTATTTTTATTTAAAACTTTATTGTACACACTGTTGAGGGAAATTTAATTGGACAACATTAATAGAAAAATATAAATGTTTTTATTTAATTTTTCGACCTAAATAAAGACAAAAAGATATTAATACATTAAAATAAAATAATAATACATTTACCATTAAACACATCTTTGATAACTAGAAATACATTATTCTTAAAACAGATTTAATATTTCCAAAAATTCTATCAATTAAAAAAGATTTTAAAATAAATGTTTTTGCTCCTTAGGGACAATGCGTAATAATGGTATTATATAAATATAACCTATATCAGTATTATGAATATATTTCAATCTAAGCTGTGTTTTTTAAAAGAAGCAGTTCGATATTATTTCTCCAGAAATATAATGGAAGAAGTATATCAATTCCTGTAATTGAATCTCTTCAAATATTGCTGCTATATAATTCTGATTCAATAAGTATTGATAGTGCAAAGGTCACTAATGTCAAATATTTAATACAGTTAGAATAGTTAGTACCTATCAATAGTCTACCATTAAAAATAAGGGTCATTTATAGATCATGAATCATGTAGATTTATCTTATGAATTTTTAATGTCGATCCCATAGTCCTAAGTGTTAAAGTACTACAAAGACAAAGGCATAGGTCACAGCAGAATTTTCTACTTTTGAAATAACAATCTTATAATAATTTTAATATGCTTCTATTTAGAAGCACTTTTTGATGAATATATACATATGTGAAAATGATCAATAGAACACGTATTTAAAACCTAAATGTGTGTTAATAATTTACATGTACATGAGCTTGTGAACCAATTCTATCACAAACACTGCTTCTACATATTTGTGGAACTAAATTCTTTTAGTTATTAAGTTGACTTTCTTTTTATTCTAATAAGTACTAATGCTAAATTTGTTTTTTATCAATTTTGACTTTGTTATCATGTTACCTAATTTTGTAGTTCCTTACTTTAACATTAGGTGCAACACTAACTTACATACAGCAATGGCATTGTACTTTCCACCTTCATTAATTTCCATATATATGTAATTAGAAATTCAATTCATGTATGTAGTACTATTGTAATGATCTATCGCATTATAATTTAGTGAACTAGCATTTAATTTACAATTGTCTCAAAGATTAGTTGTATCTGTTAAATTATTGACTGATCATACGAACCTTCGGCTGTGTGTAACTTGAATCACAATTCTAAGCCTCACCCATCTGGGTACTGGTGTTTGTTTCTCCAAGCTCTGTATAATTCAGAGCAATGCACGAGTATACAAAAGACAAAGAATTTATTTTGTATAATGTGGGAGTAGCTACCGGCGAACACATTATAAAACCTCTGTGTGTCTTCATGGCGTAATCTGTTCCCTTTGCATTGATTCAGTTAGTTTCAGGTTTGTCTCCACAGGGATGAAGCTACAGCAAAATTTGTGCAGAATATACAGTAATGTGGTTCCACGATAAACTACAAGTGCCAAATTTTGCACCATTTGGAAACCTGATCTATATTCGTACATAAAATGTATAAATAATTTTACACAAGGTTTAAATAATTCATGATATAATTACAATCATTTTATCAGTTTTAGTTTCTATATCTACCAAACTTACAATGTTTTCCTAGATTTTTATTAAAAATGTAACAACAAAAATTAAAAGCAAGAATGATTGGAACTTTGTGTTTAAAAACAAATTTTGACAATTTTCAAACCATATCACAATTTACTTTTAAGAACTGACAAGTAGTTGAATCACAAGGACATCGGCTCCTTTCGGCTGACTTTTGACTTTGTAATGTGCACTAGCAAGTTTTTCCTTTACACTGTCCATATGATACTACAAGTTCAAGAATGATTCTATATTAATTCCCAGGACAACTGCAGTATATTAATTTAGAAACACTCAATATTTGATAAAATATCATCAAATTTGATATGAATCCAATTTTCTACTAAAATAATTAAAATCTTGTAACTTTATCATTTTCATCAAAATTAAATACTTACCATTTAATCTATTTACATTTGTACACCAACTATGTATTATCATTGATGTTGATAAATGAACTATATAATCTTTTATTTTTCTTTATGGCTATCACTTGTTAAAAACAAAAATCAGTAGACAGATCTAGAAATAATTTGATTTTGTAAGCAAATTGATTAGTAAATGCAGATGATTTTAAAACTGCCATTATAATTCTATATATATCATTTAAACAATTAATTAAATCAGTTGAGAGATAATGATTTTTGTTAGTCTCTGATAAAATGTAACTATCAGATTTAGGCGGATTGTGCTCGATATATTAAATTACATGTATTGCATGTTTTACATTTTTTATAATGTAGCCTGCAACATAATTTTCTGTTTCGCGTTGTATAATATTACTGTCATTTTGTACATCATTATTTGATAATAAATTTAATGTTGGTTTTATATTCACATCCTCACCACCATGTACCTTTTCAACGCCTTCTGCTATCAAACACTGTAATGGCAGGAATATCTTATTTTCATCATCTTCACAATTTGCATTTGTAGATAGTTGCGATGTTATACAATTCACCAACAGCGCTTTATATATTTTTTCTAATTGGCCACATGTTGGGGATGTATTTCTTCAGCCCTGACTTCTAATTAAAGAAAAAAATTTCCAGTGGATCTTGATTAAAGTTTCTGGTCAACAAACTTCTTACTTTTTCTTTTTTATGCAAGTATTTAAACATGTCTTGCACGGTATACAAATTATGTATCCAATTTTTTAATGATGGAACTTGCACATAATAGATTTTACCATTATGCCCATTAAAGGAGTCAAACAGTGTGTCAAAGATTAATAACAAATCTGCAGTATCCAAACACTCTTTGGGGAGTAAATTGTGATCTAAAAAATTAAAATACAAATTGAAACATCTGTTATGACAAAAAAATTGAGGAACAAGACTTATTACTATTAAGATAGATACTTTAACAATTCTGCTGTATACAGCACTCGTGAAAAATTTTGTTGTAACGAAATCACACAGTTAACCAAACCATACATTTAAATACTCTAGTTCAAGTAACGTTTAAACTTTAAAAGCAATTGACACAATCAAAACTGCTACACCCAGGAACATGAATAGCATCTTGTAAGGCTGTATTTTTTATGTGAAGGAAAGTTTGTTAAAAGCTTCAAACTTTTCAATAAGTTATCTTAACTATTTTAAACATGATTTTCAACATTTTTTAATTGTAAAAAGATTTCTTATTATGGTTTTATGTTAATACAAACCAACTGCAATAATGTATTAAAAAATAGGCACCACAAAAACTGACAGTATATCACACTAATGTAAAGCTAAAATTTAAGATGCTTAAAAGTTTAATGAACCCTATACACATGGTTTCGTTTTAGTTCACAACTCTTTATTTCGCTGTTGAGACTACTTAACAACAAAACTGCCATCCCACTAATATTATAAACGTGAGAGTTTGTAACAATTTATGGATGTATGTTTGTTACGCTTTCACGCGAAAACTACTAAATGGATTTTGATGAAACTGTGCAATAATGTAGCTTACAAATCAGAATAACTCAAAAGCTATAAGGATATAGTGTGAAATATCCAAAATATTAACGATAAGTATCAAGTTCGTAGGAAAACACGTATATAATGTACAATGGTAATATTTATCTTAAATAGACCTACAAAAAAGTCCTAGACAGAATATTACTATCTTTTATGTGTAAGTCATTATCGTCAAAATAGTGAACCATTAATACAATAAAAATTGATAATTTATTTCTAACGCACATTTGGTAGTATCAAATTGAGCCTTATATCAAAATAAATACTTCTATCACATCTGGTGTTTAAAGTAGATAAGCTTTGTCTTTTACACTACGTCATTTGGACAAACATTTGAATAATTATGACAATAAACAAGCGGGTGCGCGATATTATGGTGCGGTCCGGCGGCAGGGTGCAACCTTAAAGGTAGCAGACATGCACTTGAGCACGCCATGTTTTTCCCACGGCCAACTCTACGTGGCTTGCTCACGCGTTTCTAAATCGCAAAATCTGCACGTTTATACAGACTGAAATAAATCGTTTGACATAGTTTATAGGAATGTGTTGCAGTAGCTGCCTATAATTTTTGCATTACCATCAATCATCATATACATCCGTACATATTTATCCTTACAAACTATTGCGTTTATAATAACTATAATACCTATTAGTGAGATCATCATAAAAAATACTTAGTTCCAATTTGCATACATTACACAATACAGAACCGCTTTACCGACTATGGCGATTATTAATTTGTTGTATTTGTCTACGTCTCGAATAGCAGGATAATATAAAAACAATGAAAAATTGATACAAAAATAAAATACTTTCTATCATCATCACTATCACAATTAAGCATCACCACGCGGACGAAACCGCGGGGCGCAGCTAGTATATTTATACAACATCGATGACATCTTTGCTTGTACTCCAGGAAAGTTACGGTTTTTTTCTTTGAAAACTTCACTTGCAAAACGTTTAATTAGACCAAGTTATTTAAATAAATATCGTTTAATATATGTAACTCTTATGGAAAGTTACATTTTAGTTCATGAGGAAAATTAATTAAATTCACGAGCATGCACTTTGAAAACGGTCCAAATTCCGAACCTTTGAATGACTTGAAATAAGTTAACTTTTATTGTGTCCATGACTTTGGACGAGCTTTCTCAAAAAAAAAATTTATAAAAATCTAGACTCCTCATATAAATGCAACCTGTATAAAACACGACGTGAATTTTTTAAATAATTTAATCGAGACCTCGGATAAAATATTAAACCAGAGAAACATGCATGTCACAAGAATATCTATTTACACACTTTATGTAAATATAATTAGTCAAAAAAAAAAACGCATCTACATGATCCGTCGGCAAACGCAAAGCACAACACTAAAGCAAATCGTGAGTATAACCCCATCAAAATATATGACTCTAGTAAAAGACAATATCATTTGACACTAGTTTACTTTTTGAATTGGCACCTAAGGTACCCAAGGAAACCTTTTGGGGTTTGTACCGCACTCTTGCTATTTCATTCAATTATTTTGCTAACAGGAAAAAACAAGAAGAGCATGTTACGTGACTGAATAGGGCACCTTCTGTGCTTTAGTACATACTTGTGATTGTCCATGGACTGGTGGTCATTTTGGGTTAATAAAGAAATCTCACCAATTCCGACAGAGGTATTTTGTAGGGAAGTCTATTTAAGCGTCTAGAACAGACCAGTCGGAGTAAAGTTTTAAATTATCTCGGCACTCACAAAGTAGCCTATGAAGTCATGTGGAGGTTGAAGAGTATGTGCTATAAAAATGATAAGTCATAATACAGGGAGAAGCGAAATGTAGTCTATACGAATTAAAAATTATTTCATTTACACATTAAATAAGGACTCGCTGTGCGAGTGTCCAGATCGTAGCCAGTTAGTTAGCGTATTGCAGACGTAGTGTAATAAATTACATTCGTTATAGGCAGTTAATACATTAAAGCAAATCGAAAAACGACACAAAATATGATTTAGACTTTACAGTCTACAAAATTGATACCAGGTAAAGATCATTATTATACACATCGATTATTATATATACAAAGAACTTTACAAGAAAAATAGTACAAATTGTTTACTTTCGTTATTGAGAAAGACCGACCTGTTAAGGTCGCTCTTCGTCATGTAGAACGTAGCAATGCGCCGAGTGCGACATCTGGTGAGTTGTGTTGGAAGTAAATTGTACGGAATTTATTTATATGCAATGATGGCTACTACTAACAGTATTCTTTTGAATAAAGATATGAACGTGTTATACAAAATCGTAAGTAATATTGTGACCTTTAATGAGGTTATTGACTAATGGCGATTTCGATGCATTTTGAATCTATGAAAGACGTCTTACAACGTCACTTGAACACATGTTCCGTCATTTTAAAAATATATTTAATCGATTACTGTAGCTCTGTGACAGCCAACAAGTTGTCAACAGACCACGCGCGCGACGAGCAAGGTCCAGCCCGGGGATTAACTACCAAACATTTTCGTACGTGATGATTGAAACTAAAATACCAAATACCATCCTCTAAGATATGCCCTTGGGTATTTTGGGAGAGACGTACTATAGCGTGTTCCGAGCGGTAGGGCCGTTGGAGGTACATACGTAAGCCCAAATCGATGAATTGACGTTTGCGCCTTAGTTTCGATGCGTAGTGGGGCGCCAATGTCAGAACGTGTATTGTGTTTTGATCGGTAAAATGTCTATAATTAAAATATCTCGTTATTGTCTCGAAAGTAATTCTTTTTATTTGTTAAAGATATAGTTTTTACTAAGAAAGGCGTCAATTATTTCGATAGGCAGAGAGAGCAATGAGGTGAATTTCATGAAGAATTACGAGTGTGCTCAGATAAATTTCTAGAATATACTAGAATAAATGTGGAAATTTTTGCCTACATACCATATTCGGGCAGATGTATTAATAGTCAAAAGACAACATTCAACGAACGTTTTTCAAGGGCGAGAACATATGTGGAGTGTGCGTTTGGTATTTTGGCTAATAAGTGGAGATTGTTTTTAAAACCAATTGAGACAAATCCCAGACACGCATATCTCATTATTAAAGTATCGTTTTTCTTACACAATATAATACGAGAAAGAGCTGTACATAGGGGTTTGAATATCCTCGCTATCATCGAAGAACTAAGGCACAAGAGACAACGAAGAAGAAATAGAAGAAATAATAAAACGACGAGACGAACTATACAAATGTGTAATGAATTTAAAAAATATTTCATGAATTTATATATAATGAATTTATATAAATATTAAAAATACTTATCTACACAATTCAAAAATGGAAAATAAGTAGTTAGACTCAATCAGTCGTGAAGAGACCTCGATTTGAATCGATTTAACTCTTGTTATGTGTTCCCTGATAAGAAACCAAGGATAGAGCATTGCGAGGCGGATGAGCAAGGGAAAGGAGTAGCCAGAGACAACAGACACCCGGAAAACGTACTAAGTGGTGGGTTAACGGCGATTATAAGACGTTGCTGAAAGTAGGTGTTTCTTGTGGTGCCAGAGATGACCTCGACCACGGTCTCAGGACGTTGGGAAGAACGAGACCGCAGTGTGAGTTAATTCCCGTCTCGTCGACAGACAATACCCCTTCAGATCCAGAAACCATAAACAGTTATGTATGTATTAACTAAATTTTAATAAAAGGGTTCGAACTTTAAAACTTAGAAAACCTGGAGTGAGAAATGCCTATCTGGATGCCGTAAGCTCAATTATGATTAATGGATGCGTTTAAACATTATTAAAAAACAAATTTAAAAAATAAAAATACTTGCTTCACTGAGAGATTGGATATAGATATATTAATTTAATGCAATTAATCAATTTCAATGTTGTTTTTTTTATGCGTAAAGTTGGTAATGTTTGGAATTAATGAGCAGATTATTTAAATGTAAAAAAAACAATTTTCAATATTCTATTCCACTGATTACTTGAAATTTACTTGATGTTACGAACAGACGCGCCCTTAGATGAAAATTATATGTAATATGTGTATGAAATAAATAATTTATATAGAACTTTGTTTAAGGATTCTTTATTGTTTTGTATATATTTAATAATTAAAATATATGTGTTTTATTAGCCTGGGTGGGGATTAGTTGTTAGGGATTATTTATAGAATTATGTATAGAAATATATGTGTTATATTATATTGTGTTCTTGAATAATATACCCAATATATGAACTGATACTAAATTATGCCTTGATGGGGTGGATCCGAGGCGGTCTATACGGTACGTCCGCGAATCATTGTATCAAGCGCAATTGTAAAACTCTTACAGAAAACGTGTGTGAAGTGTATGACCACGCCTCCTCGTGTGTAATTTATACAATTCATATGTGCAGGCGGATGCACCGTCTATATAAATTGTAGCTATTATGGTACATCCGTCGCAATTGGATTACAGCAGCCATATGTGAAACTGGTGCTGAATATATTAAGCCGAAAATCTACGCTGATCACCATTTCTGCCCACACCGCAAGAAAACCGTATTAGATAGAAACCACGAAGGAAGTGATCCAAGACGCGGGCTGACGCGGCGATTGAAGTATAGCCGTAACATTTGAAGTATTATTTTCCAATTTTCAGGTATCTTAAATAGAGGGAAATTGTTTTGAATGTTATCGTTAATCTATTCGAAAGTTATTAAAGGTATGTATATAGATACACACTTATGCACAAAGACATCTTCGTTACGACTGTCAGAACAGCTTCCTAGCTCTTAAGAACTTCGGAATCTGACGTAAGCTAAGTTTTCGAAACTCGGTTAGAAAAAAACATTGATCCGAGTATTATAAATTTTTCAATTGTCTCAGCAGAAAGTTAATTTCTCTCTATGGATTTTAAGAAATACATCAGAAACACATAGGTACATTTAAATTAGTCAGCTTAGTATAGATATTTTGATATTCACCGAAATTCTGCGGAGTCACCAAATTGTAGATAAGATCTCTAATTTCGATCTTTCACTTGCATTCTATTACATTCTGATTCTTTACTCACACCACAGACAATTTATTATTATTTATCGTAAAGTAAAAATGATCATAATATCCCTAACATGTAATGGGTTATGTTATGTAAAAATTTTTATGCGTATTCAATATTTATTATTAGTTAATCTTTTGACATTCTGGAATAATTTTATACCGATTTATAGAAATGCACTTTTTTTTTGTTAAAAATGAATAGTTTATTTTAGTTAAATGATTAGAACGTTTATTGCAATTTACTACCAATATAATCTATGATTTACTATTTGCTTAATAACACTCTATGTAAAAAACACACCATAAAGAAGAATACAGTAAACAGTTGCAAATTAAGTATAATTATCACAGACCACGACAACGAGTACAGTCCATAGAAAGCATTACAATGTTACTAGAATATAGATATTTTTCTCATTTCGGGGAATATGACTATAAGCAAACAAACCAGGAATCATAGTGTTCAGGATTGGTAGAGTATTTCTATCACATTGATTAAATCATATGATAACATTTAACTTACTTTTTATAATGATTCAGCTTAAAAATGTTTCAATTAAATAGTAAAAACTGTATGACTGAAAAAGCAAACAATGGTTAGATTCAAATAGATAAGCGGCTGTGAAGTGAGTTAAGTTACTATATCAGTTACTATATCAACTAATAAGTTACTATATCATACCGCGAGGCATGAGACCGTGGGTTGTGAGCGATTTGCGGGTGGTGGTGCCCCGACCTCCCATCCCGTAACGTGCCACTTACAGCTAAAATTTACTACTGCGATGCGACTTGTGACTAACTTCTGAGCCGCCAATTTATTTGAATCAAACATAAAAACAAGTTTTTCGTGCAACTCTCTGTTCATTATTGATGAAAGACTTACTTGCACGTTTCGTTAGAATCAAATATTCTGTAGCTTATGCATCAATCCTAACTGTATTTGTAATAGAATTTCGAGGAGAATGATAAACGATCCGTTTGTAACGTGAGAACGAATTGATATATAGCAAAGTTTGATTTGCTTTTGACTTATGATAAATCTAACTTCACTTTTAATGACAATAAATGAATATGTGATATTAAGTGTATCATTATATAAATGTAAATACCTAACTATTAATTAGTTAAAATAAGCAAGATACTTATTGCATTATGAGAATAATTATAAAACGCTCCACCTGACATTGTGAGCTTGTCACAGACTTTTAGGTATTTTTGATTTTTCTAATAGGCAATGCAGTTACATACGGACGTCATTGGCTATGTAGTGTGTCCTTGGCATAACGAGGTATATTGAACGATGATTTAATCACCTAATCGGTTTACGTATTGTCATAGAGTTTCAGTGTTTCCAGGTTTATCATAATAATGGGGAAAACACTGTATTTTCGAGTAATGTACCATCCACTGTAATTCGTGCTTTGAAGTATCGTCACATGTAAAACAACAACAAATGGACGTTGACTAAGCCCTAACGAGTTCTGATGTAAGGTTCCTAGTAAATATTTTTTTGTTATTCAATTTTTATCTATATTTCAATTTCTATACATAAATAACTCCCATTTTTATTCCTTTAGATGGCGCAATAAGGAAAACTCAACGAACGGACTCCAATTTTATAGAGCTCATGAAACTATGTTGGTATTATTTCCTTTTTACATTGAACGTTAGATAATATTCAGCCATGTAAGAAGTTATGTTGATTTCTGTTATAACGAACAATGTATATCAATTTTTAACCCACACCAAAAAAGCTGTATAGTTTTATTACATCTATGTGCATTAATCCTTTAGTATAAATTTGCAGACGAAATACTTACGTTATTTGATTCTGACTTGAAAATTTTCTTATTAAAAGCAGTATTTTAATTATTAACTTATAGTCTGGTCGAGAAGTGAGTTTTCTGCGAAAAATAGTTAAAACAGTCTTAAAAATATGGGGTTTGGTGCATTGGATTCGGAATTCAATCCTGAAGAATGGGAATTTTGGAATTTATCCGCCAATAAAAATTCCAATTGTTATAAACAAAAAACGAAAAGTCAAAAAGGTAGTGTCCGTTTTGCAGCTATAACTCAAAAATATTAAAGTTAGCTCAAATTTGAAAAAGTTCCTAAAAGAGGAGAAATTTTAGTAAAATAACTCGACTCCCGGAGTTGTAGCTCTATTATTTATAATTTTAATTTTACGCTGAAAATTGGGTTCCGCACGGCCGTTTCAGCGCTGTCGCGCCCCGCCAAACGAAGCGTGCATTATAAAATAATTTTTCAATATTAATTTAAAAATTTGGAAAAATTATAGTGTCTTCTAGAAACTTGAAAGAATACGATCCCGTTGGAAAAAAAGGTTTAACTCTATTTTTCTTAAAGTTATCTAATAGTTAATTAAGTAATTTTTCATGGACTTTAGTTTTATTAAATCTCATATAAAAGTTTAAATAATGCACCTATAAATTTTTCTTTTTTGGGAGCTCTTCTTATATACATAATAAACAAGACTCCGTTATAAAATTTATAAAAGTTTTTATTTGTTTATTATGATTTTTTAGTAAACAAAAATGAAAAATGCAGGTAAAGTTATTAAAAAATTTTTTTTACTAAAAATTTGATTGTAGTTGCTTCTGTATTTATATATCGTGTTTAATAGTTTTGCTAAAAAATTTTTTGCGCCATTTGTTTATAAATTTTTTATAAACAAATAGACAAGTTTAATATTTATCGAAAATTTTTTTTGGCCATTTTATTGTCTTCGTAAAATGATGATTTTAAAAAATTTTTCTTAAAAACAATTTTTAATTGTTTATAATCGTTTTTTTCATTTATCAATCCTTTAAATTATTTATTAAGAATTTTTTTTTAAATTCATCATTTTCTATTCTTAATATAATTATAAAAAAAAAAATTTTTCAATTTTCATTGTTTATCAAATAAACAATTTGTTATAAACAAATTCTGATTTTCCTTATATTTTTTTGCCGTAACTTTAATAAATTATAAATACAGTCATGTGCATCAAAGTGGTCAAGGAAACTTTTCTCTATTTGTTTTTGCATTTTGAATGGTTTTTCAAATCAAGCTCGAAACCGTCCTCTGTTTTGTCAACTTTTAAATTGTTATAACTTCTAAACTATTGGTGATACGGTCTTTGACATTCGAGTCGATCTTTTAGACAATTTATTGATCTATCTAATCAATTTTTTATCTCCTCTGTATCTATAAATTGTCTAAAAGATCGACTTGAATGTCAAAGACCGTATCACCAATAGTTTAGAAGTTATAACAATTTAAAAGTTGACAAACAGAGGACGGTTTCGAGTTTGATTTGAAAAATTATTTAAAATAAAACAAATAAAGAAAATTTTTGACCACTTTGATGCATATGACTGTATTTATAATTTATTAAAGTTACGGCAAAAATATAAGGAAAATCAGAATGTTTATAACAAATTGTTTATTTGATAAACAATGAAAATGAAATAAAAATTTTTTTTTATAATTATATTAAGAATAGAAAATGATGAATTTAAAAAAAAAATTTTAATAAATAATTTAAAGGATTGATAAATGAAAAACGATTATAAACAATTAAAATTGTTTTAAGAAAAAATTTTTTAAAATCATCATTTTACGAAGACAATAAAATGGCAAAAAAATTTTGATAAATATTAACTTGTCTATTTGTTTATAAAAATTTATAAACAAATAGCGCAAAAATTTTTTAGCAAAACTATTAAACACGATATATAAATACAGAAGAACTACAATCAAATTTTAGTAAAATTTTTAATAACTTTACCCGGATTTTTCATTTTTTGTTTACTTAAAAAATCATAATAAACAAATAAAAACTTTTATAAATTTTATAACGGAGTCTTGTTTATTATGTATATAAGAAGATTCCAAAAGAAAAAATTATAGGTGCATTATTTAAACTTTTATATGAGATTTAATAAAACTAAAGTCCATGAAAAATTACTTAATTAACTATTAGATAACTTTAAGAAAATAGAGTTAAACCTTTTTTCCAACGGGATCGTATTCTTTCAAGTTTTAGAAGACACTATAATTTTTCCAAATTTTAAATTAATATTGAAAAATATTTTATAATGCACGCTTGCGTATGGCGGCGCGACAGCGCTGAAACGGCTGTGTGGAACCCAATTTTCAGCGTAAAATTAAAATTATAAATAATAGAGCTACAACCTGGAGTCGAGAGTTATTTTACTAAAATTTCTCCTTTTAGAACTTTTTTCAAATTTGCTAACTTTAATATTTTGAGTTAGGCTGCAAAACGGACACCACCTTTTGACTTTTCGTTTTTTTTTATAACAATTGAATTTTATTGGCGGATAAATTCCAAAATTCCCATTCTTCAGGATTGAATTCGAATCCAATGCACCAAACCCCATATTTTTAAGACTGTTTTAACTATTTTTCGTAGAAAATCAACTTCGACCAGACTATTAGTATAATTTTTTTTTATACACTACAGGACAACACATGAAACTCTACTTCTCTGATTTGTCTGAAAATGATGCACTCTGGAGGTTTAACCCTTCTCCATCCTTCCTTCTTCTTCCCCGTGTTCCTATTTTTGTGCATTGCGATGCTTTCGTGACCAGTGTCGGATTGGTCATTTAGTCGAGGTGGCGTTTGCCGGCCGGGCTCAGCCTGTGCGGGTCCCTACCACACCTACCCTCGAGCTTACGACCTACATGTAAAATAATTCATTCATACTTAGTGAGAAATGAAATAGACAAATTCGAAAAACGGTTGACCATAAGAACATCCTTGAAACTTTTAGCTTTATTTAGCTCAGAGATACGACTCTATTGTATATTTTGAGCTCAAACTCTAAAATGTCGTTTTTTCTGTTTTTGAATAACAGCATTTATCGATTAATTAAATTGTGGAATTTGATGCTGTTTCTTAGTACAATAATGATGCCCTTTCAAAAGTACTGCTTCATCAAAAAATTTTAAAGTTATTTAAAAAAGGCATTTTTTGAAAATTTTTCAGGCCATTTTTTTATAATAGTCGATTTTGATGTATTTAAATGCTTTTAAGGTACTTTTTCGTGATACGAAATGACCCATGTATTAAAATCGAAATGACAAAAAATTGGAAAGTTAGTTTGAAAAAGCACTTTTTTTGGAAATTTGTGGATGGCGGCAACTTTTGAATTGATCAACCGATTTTGATCTACTTCGTGACATTCGACGTACGTTTTTAACTATTAAAATTTTCTATTCCATCTACTCATATCGAAGGCTTCTGGAGAGCCTTTAAATTCATAATACCACCCGGGCCCTTCAAGCTCAGTCCGATCCTGTTCGTGACTAATTTCACAGCGGCACTTTTCTCATAAAATTATTACACATTTTAGTTAAATCTACTGTATTTTATACACACAAATACTGTAACTAGATTTTTGAATTTGGGAACACTGTAGAGCATACAAACGTAATACTATTAAATTTAATCTGTGACATAATAAAACAATGTAATACAGACCACAAACTATACTATATATTTAAGGTAACAGACAAAGTCCGTGTTGATAACAGTGGTTGTTAGTCTCATTTTGTTAGTACAAGTTGAAAAGTGATCATAATTAAAGTGTCCGTTGTTTGGAAGTTTATGCGCCATAAATAGCAAGTTTTTAATTCTCCAGAAGAATAAATACAGTGATGTGAGTATCGAAATAATTTTCTTGTCCTTAAGGTGTCGTCGAATGCATATTTTCTTTTATTCTGGCACAAAATTCTAATGCTACTGACTTAAATATTTTAATTATAGCGCATTTAAAGTGTAGTGTTTAGTGCTATCAAACTGCATTTGAAGACAGGATGGCAATATGTTAAAAACAGGAGGCATTATATATGTACACAAATAGAGATATATATATATATATATATATATATATCTCTATTTATAATTTAATGGACTATTAATAATTTAATGGACCATGATATTATATTTAATAATAAGTATTCTAGAACAATTATTTTAATTGGTTTCCATATATTTTAAGTAAATTAGTTTCAATATTTTTAAATATAATTTGACATTACTTTGTAAAATTGTATGTTCAAGAAACATTTGACATACTAGATTGATGGGTGTACCTAGGTACACCCATCAATTATGTTTATGAAGGGCTTAAGAAGAAGTCTTTCATATTTATTTTCTTTAGCTCAAACATCTGTTGCGGGAACAGTGGCACCATTAGGTGTCTGTTATGCCGAAACTCATGTGTAGGCGTCAGAAACAGGCATAGAGTATTTCTAAGCAACGATGGGAGTGATCCTTTAGTGGCGAGCTACATTTATAATGTGGCACAACATCAACATTATGTTAGGAAAATGAACAGCTCCATGACAGTCCATAAATTTATTTAGGTATGAATGTGTGTTTGAGGCTAATACTTACTTTGGGAGGTGTTAATTTTGTTTAGAGTTCCATCTGCCTATTTTT
Organism: Eumeta japonica; assembly: GCA_005406025.1. Classification (NCBI taxonomy): domain Eukaryota; kingdom Metazoa; phylum Arthropoda; class Insecta; order Lepidoptera; family Psychidae; genus Eumeta; species Eumeta japonica. The sequence continues at coordinate 129,582 of BGZK01000730.1, forward strand.
AGGTCCATAGTCACATTGATAATTATTTAGTGACAAACTTATTATACAATTTCTGTAATTGTGTGTGGTGGATATATTTTTGAACACAATTTCTGTAATCAAATGGAGCCATTTTGTGAATCTTTTTATGATTTGAGATGTTCTGAAAATGTCTAATTTGAAATTTAACTTTACTTTCAAAATGATCCATTAATTTGACTGTTCATTTAATATATTCCTTGTCAGATGGAGGTTTTAGTCAAAACTGTGATCCTGGGTGCAGCTATGGCGACAGCGGCTGCGATGGTTTTATGGGAGTGGTGGAGTTTCCCTCGTGTGGCGAGAGCCCATCACGCATACGGGCAGAGACCTAGAAGAGATTAAGCTGATGACTTATTGCAAGAGTACAGGTATATTTTTTCATATAATTTGTTTATTAACCTATATTTATTTCTTAAAACATGTTGCTTCCAAAAATTGAGCTTTTAGCAGTGCAGTGATAACATATCGAATAAATATGGAATAGGATATGTTTTATGATAATGTTTTTAAATTAATTAAAATAATGTTTGTGTTCTTGGATGATCACTTTGAACCATTGGACTCGGAAGTTATCATCACATAGATTACGATGACCGTGAGCAGCTACCAAATAGCACTGGGTCAGCAACAAGGATTTAAAGTTCACACCCTCAATTTGAAGTAAAATTGTTGTGGGAGGGTACACGTCGACAAGGAGGATTAACAAAATCATCTCAACAATTTCACTAATTTTTAATAATGAATGTAATATGTAACAGCTTAGATATATTCAATCCTACTTATATAAAATGCAAAAGTTTACGAGATTGCATGGATGAATGTTTGTTACACTTTCATGCAAGAACTGCTGGTTGATTAAAGCAAACTTCACAATGTTATGGGTTCTATATCGGAATAACACAGGCTGAGATTTTAAAGATACCAGCTTTTGCTTGTGATTTCATTCACATGAACATAGTAAAGGACCAGTGTCTATATCAAGAGTAGAATCAGAATTAAGAGCAGATCCAAGATTGGAATCATGGTTGACAGCACTATCGGTTGGCACAAAAAAATGAAAAAAATCATTCTATGTCCACACGAAAGCCAGTTTCATATAAAGAAGAATGCCTGATTCATTATGGTATATAGGCAGGGCTGTGCACAAATATTCAGACAGGGTGCACAAAGCTAAAAAACTTACTAGCTTTAGTATTGCTTCGGTCGGTGGCCCACCGGCATGATGGTAAATATCTTTATATTTTGCATAATGAAACAACTCTGAGACTGGTAATTTTTTTTTTAACTTTAGTATTCCGTGTCTGAATCTCTGTGCACGCCCCTGTATATAGGTGCACTCAATTTGCACACTGTCCATTTCTAAAATCATACCAGATTTGGAGAATCAACAGAAACCTTATTAAAGCTTTCTTTTTAAACTATCCATAAATTGGCATGGATTTTGTATTATTTTTATTTCCAAAATTCAAAATTCCATTTTGTAGTGTTTCCGTCTGTCAGGTTCCAATACCTCCACTACTAAGGTAAGGACTCCCACAATGTTTTTATTGCAGATAGAGGGACGTAAACTTTAAAGTCACCCACGCTGGCCCAATGCGGGTTTGACGGATGTAGTAGTATATGTATAATAATGTATGTAATTGAATTCTAATTCAACGTAAAATTAAAATATTAAATAAACAAAGTGTTGTGAATTTCTTAAAATAATCATGACCGGCCACTATCATGAAATGATTTCAATTCTAGTCAGATATTTTTCCTTCTCTTAAGAACAGTATCAATGGCTTTTTTTTTTCACAGAATGGAGATGCTTATGTTGAATGAGATTGTATTCAAAAATTTATAAAAATACATTAACTTATAAGTCACCTTCTGGGGGTGGGGTGTGCAAGGTATGCAAAGATTGTACCATGTGGAGATCTGTGGATTCTGCCTACCCAGGGTGGTCTTAGGCTATGCAGGGGCTCTTGGGCACACAGAGGCTGGGTCTTTTGGCACACCAAGTTAGGTCCCTTAGGTACATGGAGTTTAGGACCTTTTTAGAAATCCAAATAATACATGAATGAAAACAAAAGTTAAACAACGATGATGGCATTTCGGGGGCCCTGGGCTTGTCCCAGCGTGCCCTCATAGAAAGACTGAACTGTGTCTACCCTTCTGGGAAATAGGCTTGGGGTTACAAGTAAAAATAAAAAAAAAGGATATTAGGAATATTACATGATTTTATTGTATTGATTGTATTGTATTGATTACATGATGATGATGATAAGACAAAAACTAAAAAAAATCAATTTAAAATATTTGTGATTGTTTAAAATTAACAAAATTATTTTTATTGTTAGATACTTAATATACAAATAACTTAAATGTAAATAGAACTCCTCTTATATTTTTTTTAAATATGCATAATTATGTAGTAACATTACTTATATTTCTATTTTATCTCAGAAGTGAGGGCATGAAATTAGAAAAATATGATATTACTATTTGATGTATGTCTTAAATTTGATTAATTGCCACATGAATTAAAAAATAAAATTTGCATGTCTAATTAATGGTTTATTTTTTATTTTCAGGTTCATAACTCAAGGTTATGGTGCGACAGCAATAATCGGGATGCTATTTAACGTTTCTAGTGCCTTATTAAGGCAATACAATATTTATATATTAGGATGAAAGTAGGATCACTAGGACAAGTCAGATCCATATTAGTCATATAGAAATTAATATATCGCACCAAAGAAACTTACTTTATTCTTCCATATAAAAGCGGACTAATACCGGCTGATGTAATAATAATAATAATATTAGAAAATGTAGGTCTTAAAATTTGTAGCACATTAGAATTAGGATTGGTAATGAATTTCGAGGCACTGTGGGATATTGCCACTTAACATCTAAGTCTGACTCATAGACAGGAATAGACTTATTTATGCACAATAGATGAAAAAATAGATGCACTGTTGGAAAGAGAAAGCATAAATTTCTTAGCATAAAATTAGTATTGGTTTAGTCTTAATATTGTTCATGAATATAATGTGTTTGAGAAAGAGATAGTATATAATTTTTTTTTACTCTGCTTTCTTATAATTTTTTTCTGACAGACGAATTGGAGTAGTTTTTTTGAGCAGAACCTCTAAAAATTTCACATTAATCGTAATAATGATGCTATTTGAAAAGGAATACAAGTGTGCAATAGGTATTATATTCAGTGCCTGTTCCATGACATTTTCAATTGAATTTTTGGAAAAAAGCCGCTTCTACTACTTAGTTTTAAAGTCGAAATTCGTTTTAGGATATTGTTAAAAATGGATTTTAAAACAAGTCATGAAAAATGCCCTTAATATTAATATATTAGCATTAGCCTATATTTAAATTTTGTTATTATAGGGTCAAATTGTGAGGCACAATAATTAACTTTATATCACATGGGGAAAATTGAAAATTTCTGGATTCTCAATAAGACTACATATTACGTTTATGATATATATATATATATATATATATATATATATATATATATATATATATATATATATATATATATATATATATATATATATATATATATATATATATATATACATATACATATATATATATATTGTTTTTTATGATATATTTATTCCCTCACTAGATACTAGAAATTATGGTCCTCTATTACGTGATACCACTCACATGCAGTCATTTCTTATTATCTGTTAAATGTTTTGATATCCATCGAGTGCAAAGCTTCCAAACTTTCAGATGTACATGCAAATTTTTTTGCCCTAGGCTCATATCAATACCTAATACTAATGCCGTACATAACATAGCGTGTATTTGCTCACAAATATTTTTTTTATCAGTTCCGATTAGTCGTCATATGGTAACAATATTAGTTACTAAAATTCTAAATGCAGTCGCTGGCCGATTTGCCATGTAAATCATCAAAGAGTTGATCACATCCGCTTCTGAATTGAAATGCCAGTTAAAATCTCTGGCAACATTCTTGTTGACTTAAGCCACAGCAAAATTTGTAAAAGATCATGGAGTGAATAATCTCCCGGCTTGAATTAATTGCAAAGCCAGCACACGATTTCTGAAACGACACAACTGACAATTCACACAAACTTGAACGTTACCAACTCCCAAAGATTTACATTTTCAATGACTGTGGTCGATTTTTAAATATTGTAATTACAAGCGGCCAGTTCAAGAAGTTTTCAATATGACCCATATATTTCTAGTTATCTATGGTATATCAAACTATATGCTCATGATCTAAGTCTGTGTCTTTTTTTGTGTAAGCTCAAAGTAGAGAAATTGATAATTAAATAATTGAATGAACCGTCCAAAACACTGATATCTAGTTTAGGATCTTTAATAGGGCTTAGCTTCTGGCCGTTACGTGGTTATGTAAAGTAATTTTAAGCGTCTTCTAATTCTTTGTTTCTGATGTATTTGCTGTTAAACCCATAGTTTCTTTTCTTGTTTTGGTCTTTTATCAAAATATCCTATATCTTCTAAATTTGACGTCTTAAATTTTTGTTTTATTTATTGTCGCATTAAAAATTGTATAAAACTGCTATGAAAATCCATATAAGTCAGTCAGATAAACAAAATTTTTTTGGTGATATATAAAGATTTTTTTAAATATAATCAAAAACAGTATATAAGTTATAATAATTTTAATTTTGCACGTACACCATAATCAAGTCTGTGAAACATGGTCTCTCATATTTTTTTATTAATTAATTTCTTATAAGAATTGTGTTTTTTACAATGTATAATCATATTATTTATGGTTGTGTCCCTATGGCATACAATATTGTAAAACTAGCAAATGAAAATTTTAAGTATTTTAGTAGGAATTGATTAATATTCACTGATCATAGTGGCAAGTCTTATGAACTTTATGGTTATTATTATAAATAAAGAACTTAAAGTTTTATACACATGCTCAAACTAATCCATGTATTTCCTGTCAAAAATACATGGATCTCGTCTAATAATAATTAATCAATTGAATTATTTCCCATGCGAGAAATATATAATTTTTATCAATTGTCATTTTTATGGTAAACACAGCGCCATCTATTGAAAATATCTAAGTCATATTTGCTAATCCTTCCGGTAATGAGTCTATTATGCCCATAATTATCATATACTAACATTAATTTTTATAAATGTAATTTTTTGATGTATTTGAGTTTTGTAATTTGTTTTTTTTTTATTTTTAGCTTTTTTTTTGTTTCCTATTTATCAGCTGAATCATTACAGTAGATGAATTATTTTTTTATTGATTTATTCTATAGTTTGTAAGGTAGTGTGATGTTGTTGAAATATATCTATAAATATATATTTGTATATTAATTTATCATATACTAACTTTCACCCGCGATTTCCGCTCGCATGGTCAGAGAAAGGATTCCTTCATCATTTATGTTTAATGATTTCTTTCAATAAGGATCTTGATTTTACTCTTCATTCCAATAAATTTGTCAATATTTACCAAAAAATGTTAATTAATCTTACATTTAAATTACATTTTTTGGTAAATATTGACCAAAAATATTTGACTCAAAATCTAATATTGATTTTATTGCTTTATCAAGTTTTAGACATTTTTTTATGTGAACCCATGGGAGGTAGCTGAATAAAATTAACAGGTTGACAACAAATTAGACGTTTTTAAGACAGTAAAAAATAAAGTTATCCTATTTTTATCAACTAAAGCCTTAAAAAGCCGAAGAAAAATTGGCACAAAATTTTTTTTCATCTTTTTTTTTAATACAAGTCAAGTTCGAAAAAATAAATATATATTTATTAAAATAGACCAATGAATCAGATACGTTTCTAAAAAAAAATGGCAATCTCGAACTCTTAGGTTCACCACAGCTATGTAATTAGTTGACAAATCGGAATATATGCAAAAAAAAATAGTTAAATGCAAATAACATTGAAATTATCTATCCAAAATCAGCAAACATACAGGGGATCCATTCAATGGGTATTGGGGTCACCTACCACCCTGCCTACGTTGATCCGTCTTCAATGTAACACCCTGTATAAAATGAAAATGGTTTTTTTTTGTCCGCGCGTCATGTAAAAGCTACTGAACGTATCGTTATGTGACTTTGACCATTTAACGCGGAATCTTTAGTTTTATAGGCTATTTATAAAATAGAAAAATGTAAAAGTCGGTCTGCATGGATGTTAGTCATAGGCTGTAATCAAATTTTATTTAGAGATAAATTATGTTCTCATTAGGATATAAGATTAAACACTTATCACAGCCAAGTCTGCCTTCAGAGTTCTTTGTCTCAGGGCCGTCATCGTTTTTATATGAGTACGGCTAGCGATGGAAATGATAAAATAAATATAATCGATTTTTCGTTTTATTGTCGAAAAAGCGACCGTTTAAGAACAGTATCATCACAGGCGGCACTCGCGCCGCGTTCATCATACCCGGCACTTCTTGATGATGGCACCTATCGCTATCACCACGTTAAATGAACAGCTCTCCTTCATCCTGATGTTCACTCGTAAAGCTGAAGATATTGGCTCTACCTATAAATCTGCATAAGACTTGTGCGAATCTCGTTTACGGAAGTCATAATTAAGAATTCTCGACATAACATTAAAGTGGTAGATAGTTCACAAATATATTACTGTATGTTTGTAAATAAAATAAATAAAATAAAATAAAATAGCCTTTATTGCTGTTTCTTTTTACAATATTTGGTACATGCCTACTTAGTTGCTAACTAACTACATTCTAATTTCATTTAAATTTAATTTAGTCGGCAACTGGTTGCTTTTGTTGAACAGCTTGTCTGTCGACAAAGGCCTCCAAAGATTTCCACTTGTCCCTATCTCTTGCTAACGGCTCCATACTGGGCCAGCTATTTTCCGCAAGTCATCTTCCCATCTTTTGTTTGGTCTGCCTCTACTTTTTCCATCTCTTGGATACCATTCTGTTACTAACCTACTCCATTTTTCTATATTTTCTCTTGACATATGTCCCGTCCAACGCCATTTGATCTGTCTATAGGCTGTGTGAACATTTTTAAATTTGGTCTTTTTCTTAATTATTTCCAATTTTACTCCATCACTCCTTTTTATACCCAAGATGCTTCTTTCCATTGAATTTTGGCAGACTTTTAATTTATTTTCTTGTAACTCTGTTAGCGCCCATGTCTGGCATCCGTATAGTAAACATGGCATAATGCATAGTTCGTATACTTTCTTCTTTGCAGTCATTGGCATATCTTTATCTTTAAATATTTCCTTAAGAGACCAAAACTTTTTCCAAGTATTAGTTATTTTTCGTTCTATTTCTTTATTCATGCTACCATCTGTGGATATAAGTTGGCCCAAGTATATATATTCCTTTACATATTCTAATTGTTCGCTATTTACTATAATCAGTTCATTGTGTGCTATCTGTTGGGAATTCGTCATAATTTTGGTTTCGTTGGGTTCATTGTCAGACCTGCCTTAACGCTTTCGTCGGATAGTTGCTGTAACATTATTTCTAGAGTTCTTGCGTCCTCAGAAAATAAAATCAAATCATCTGCGAAGCGTGGTGGTTGAGATTTTCGCCATTTATATTGAGGCCGTTTTGGTCCAGTTCAGATTTCTGAAAATCATTTCGAGCACCGCTGAAAATATTTTGGTGATATCGGATCTCCTGGCGTACACCTCTTTTAATAGGAAATTCACTACCTTCATATTCGAGTTTCACTTTTGCTGTACTCGCTGTGTATACGTTTTAATTATTCTTATGTATTTTCTTGAACCCTTGTCTGTTCATAGCGTCCCATATATAGTCATGTTCCAATGTATCGAACGCTTTGTTGAAGTCTACAAACCCTATGTAATATGTTTTATTGTATTCACTATATTTTTGTAGAATTTGTCTGAGAGTGTGTATGTGATCTATAGTAGAGAATTTGCTTCGGAAACCAGCTTGTTCTTTAGGTTGGTGTTCATCTAGCGTATTGGTGATTCTGTTTAGTATAATTTTTGAAAATATTTTATAAATATTAGACATCAAACTAATTGGCCTATAGTTTCCTATATCCTCCTTGTCTCCTTTCTTATGCAGCAGTATGATTGTCGATTTGGTCCAATCTTCCGGGATTGTTTCTGTTTCAAGGATTTCATTGAACAAATTTGTAAGTCTTGGGGCCATCACTGGTAGTGTTGTTTTTAATAGTTCATTTGTGATTAAATCTGATCCAGGTGCTTTATCTAGTTTTTGGGATTCTATAGACTTTATTGTTTCTTCCTTTAGAATTGGCTCGATCTTCTCTTTATTTACTGAGTTATATTCCTTTATTACATGTTGAACTTTTCGACTTTGGTATAATTTTTGTAGTAATCCGTTGCAATTCCTAGTATTTCTGATCGTTTGCAGGTCTTTCTCTTGTCTTTATCTTTCATATTGGGAATCCAGTCCTTTTGTGGTTTAATTCTTTTCTTCCTTATCCCTCCTGATTTCTGTATATGTTTTTTAATATTGTTAGCCTTTTTTCTTTTCGTTCTTTTCTGAGTTGTTTACTAATTTCCTTACTAATTTCTGATATCTTTGAGAATTATTATTATTATTTCTTTGTTGTATAAGTTCTTTCCGTTCTTGTAATAATTGCTTACTTTTCAATGATATCTCTGTTTTACTAATCATATTTACTTTTTTAGTTTCTAACTTTAATTGTTGAAGTAGATTGGTGTATTTTTCTTGAATCGATATACATTCATTTTCTTTTTCCCCATTTTGCAATGATATGTCGAGGTTGTTCAGGAATAAATTAGTATCACCGGTGCATTCAATGGCTCTCATACTGTTGTGGAATTTTCGTGCTTTTTTAGTATGTGACCCTGATAATTTCGCTCTTACCATTCTATGGTCTGAGTTAAAATTAAAATCGTTTAAGACAGATATATCCTTAAAAACTTTTACATTGTTAGACATTATTAAGTCGATTTCGTTTTTATGCAGGCCATTGGGAGTGATCCAAGTCCATTTCTTTGATGGTTTCTTTTTGTAAAAACTATTTAGGATGCTTAGTTTATTTTCAATAGCAAAAGATACTACCCGAGATCCGTTTCCACTTCTATTGCCAACTCCATGGATTCCTATGGTATAATCTTCTCCATTCTTCTGTTTGCCAATCTGTCCATTAAAATCTCCCATAACTATTATGTTTTTATGTGCATTTGCAGTGGTCAATTGTAGATCTTCGTAGAATCTTTCGACCTTTGTTATATCTTCTTTCCTGAGTGGTTCAGTAGGCGAATATGCCTGAATTATAGACCATAATTGTTCTTCCTCTCCATTTACAGGCAATTTAATATTGAGAAGTGCTATCCGTTCTGAAATTCCTCTGAGTTCTTGTATGTTTTTGGCAAGGTTTCTTTTTACCAGGAATCCGACTCCGTATAAACCGGGCGTTTCCCCAATATGGTGCAGTATGTATTTTCCATGGTTCTCTATTTTTTCTCCCAATCTTCTTACTTCACTTATACCAATTATGTCCCATTTTATTTTATTCAACGCTAATTCCAGTTCTTGTAGTTTTTCTGGGGTTCCAAGTGATCGACAGTTTAAAGTCGCTATATGTATATCATTATGTTGTATTCTTTCCTTACTTTTTATTTTTCGGAGATATTCAATAAAGTTATAAATATTAATATTGAGGATTATGAAATAAACACCATTTATCGTATCGGTAAGAGAACCCTAGGTGCAAAGCCCAGACCGGTTTTGGTTTCCTTTGTTAATGCATGGAAGAAAAGAGATAATGAAAGTCCGAAAGAATTTCAAAGATATATATATCACAGAGGATTATACTAAAGAAGTTTTGGAAAAGAGGAAATTGTTACAAACTAGACTGAAAGAAGAAAGAATGAAAGGAAATTTCGCGTATCTAAAATACGACAAGCTGGTGGTAAAGAATAATATAACCAAGGAAAAGAAAAAGAGAAATATCCTCATCGCCGAAAAACAACACCCAAGTTAAGAACAAACTGGACGCCATCACAAGGCAATAGGCGTAATGCTTTTGATGTTACGAGAGGCAGATCCAGCTCTCTCCTGTACGACGGATAATAATAAGCAATAACAATTAGCTATCGGCAACCGGAAAACACAACTATTAAATACAGAAACTCGATTAACTAGAAACCACCAAACTCTCCCAAGCCGACTGGTCCTCGTGGGGGAAAATGACCAAGACCCTCTAAAGATAAAAATAAAAAGTAAGGAAAGAATGTATGTTTGTAACGGAGACTTATTTTTTAGGCGGTTTTGGTGTAATATTACGTTATCATTTGTAGTAAAACTTGAATAACCACATATATTCTCAAGTTTTGATAAATCGTCTAGCAATTTGATTAATATACTTTTTCAAGTTTTCAAAAAAGTGGGTTCTCAATTTGCTTATATTTTTTTAATATTTGTTAGCTCAGAACTACGTTGTTTATAAGCTAATTAACAAAATTATTTTTTTCTGAGACCTCCTGACAATTTAATGTAAAAAATGTTTAGTGATTGAGATATCGGGAGGTTTATGACAATCCAAAACTTGGTGCTTCTTAGCGAATTCCTTAACTACAACAAGCACCAATGTGAAAAGTTAACTCCGGAACTTGGTAATTAAACCACGCAACCTAGCTGTATTTTTGGTTTAATGAGATTGTCACGAGATGCACTGTGGCTATAAGTGGTTTTTAACCGCCTTCAAAAAAGGAGGAGGTTCTATGTTCGCCTGTATTTTCATACATATATATGTTCAGCTATAACTTCTTCAATTGTGGACTGATTTCCAAAATTTTTTTTTATTTGAAATGGTGTACTCCCGAGGCTTACTCCCATAGTCATCAAATAAGGATCTGATGATGGGATCCTAGGAAAATCGAGGGAAAGCCTCAAATATTATAGGCACGTATAGTGAGTTTAACCTTTTTTTTAGTTATTCAACTTTTCGCGCCTGGTAATTACCATCTCATGCTGCTGAGCCGATGATGGAAACCACAGCACCCCTTAACGGTTAGGAGTTAGGTGACAATTTGTCGCCAGAAACTACCAATGGCATTAGTAAAACTTAGTATATACAGAATTAAAACTATTTATTACTCTACTTACATATTTTCATTAATTTAAAATAAATCCAACTTGAGAATTTTAGCAGGAACACATCGAAACTCTAGAGATAATAGAAATAGAGTGAATTATTTTAATGCGAAAGTCAATGAAAATGTGATCTACGCGAATTGTAGAATTTTTATATCAATAAGAATAATCTATATTGTCTGTGTAAGAATAATTCGGTAGTTACACTCCAATTAACATTGTAAAGACCCTGAAATAATTATCAGTTGGAAATGAAACTCAAGACCGGAACTGCCGTTCAACTTGTTCCCTGCAAAAGTAGAAGAGATGTCTGGCCGATTTTATTAATCATGGTTTAATCCACATACAAAATAGCTAAATGAATTGTAAAGTTATGATTAGTGAATAACTGAAAAATTAAAAATAAGAGTTTCTAAAAAAAAATAACCGCCTTCAAAAACTAAATAATTGTTTAAACAGACTTCAAAAACGACTAACAAGTTAGTAAGACGTTTTTATTTTCGACAATAAGTATCACTATAGTAGCATTCTGTTGGCTCGTCTCGACGACGACCGTGACGGCAAACGGCATGACGCTCTGATGTCGTCATGTCCTGTGTGCGCGAGGCACGCGTACTTTAGACATCGACGTTTATCTGTGCGCCTTGTACTTATATTCTGTATATTATATTATTCTAATAAATATAATAATAAAAATATGTTTAATAACGGAACTATATTTTTTATTTATTGTATTCAATATTTATTTATCGGTTTTCTTTGATTATAAATTCTATAAATGACCGTCAATTTCGATGTTTCTCATCTCTGCCATGCGTACCGTGACGCCCTCTTACGTTTTCTTAAATCAGAACCTAGTATAAAAATAAATAATGTAATTTGAAAACACAGAATAGCGAACCTATAATATTATGTAAACTGCAAGAAATTAAATAAGAACGTGATAATAAAAGTCAAGAATATCGTAAAATTACTATTCAACTATAAATAAACAAAAAGAAATTCGTCAGTTGTCTATGTCATGGGGTAATAGATAATGATTTTAAGGAGGGAAAATGGCGTGAACAATCTGATGTATGACGCGCTCACATATTTCTGACAATGACACAAAATATGAGCAGTTTTATAGAATCGTATCTTTAACAATAATAATATGACGTCATAAGCGATCGGACTTTGCCGACATTGGTTTTCAGAGTAGAGAAAAATTGCATCCATCTAGATGGATGCTATTTTATGCAACGTATTTAATCCCATCACTAATGATGGGATTAAATACGTTGCAATTTCATTGCGACTTACAAATATAAAATAATCTCGTATAACATAAAGAATTAATTTTAAATCTCTTTTACTATATTAGTTTTTAGTAAAAAACCAATAATAATAACTTGTAAAAAAATCAACTTTCGTAAACGATAAATTTATAAAATTCACTTAAATTGAGCAACAACTGACTAAACGCTGATGTCGGATATATTCGACTTTAGCTTTTTGAGTGTATAAGAGAACCGATGATTTGTATTGAAATTTTTTTTTTGTCACAATATTTATGACCATTCTCGAATAAGATCTAAGGTTAAATGTATGTATTAGCGAAACCATTTGATTCGTTACAGTCATGCATGTTTTTGTTTGTCGAATATATCTGACTACGATCGCCAAGTCGTTAATATAAGATTATATTCTAATTATAACAAGATTGCTTTTTGTGCAAAAAAATGTATATATACCGGTATAATCGGTATCACTAGCATCCATGGTCAAAGGACCAGATCGGTATCAAGACCGCTATCGGAACAGCTTGACCGGGATCGAACCTGAATTGGTATCGGCAACAGCCGATATATTAAAAATGAAAGGTTTGGTTCTATGCACACGTGAGCGAAACCACGGGCATATTTGAATCACAAAAAAGTTATCCCTGAATGTAAATTTACAACCCAGCGAAACGGCTAGTATACCATATGAAATCGATCATATTTCCGCAAATATCAGTAATCTTTTTTAAAACAACTTTGCCAAAGAAACCATAGTCATTGAAGTAGGCGTTTCTGAGAAAAACAGCTCAAAACATAAACTTGTAAACCTACGAAGCACAACCCTAGTGCTTAGCAAGACAAGGCGTGCGCCCAAACCCGCAGTTGAGGCTCGCATGCAGCGGGCGCTTGTCAGTTTCTAAAAGTCCGCCCGTCCCTGCGGTTTTAGAGGTTTAGGTATTTTATTATAGTGTTACGTTTATGATATTGACGGTTTTGAAACTAAGATTCTGTGTGATTACTAACAAAATGTTTAAAAACAATGCGTTTCACTGCTATCGAATATGCAAACATGACTTATTGCTGGGGAATTTACAGAGGCTCTATCGCTCGGCTCTCAAACTTTGTAGTGTAACTTACCGTGATAGTCAACGACCTGCGAGTGCACGAGTAATATTGCGTACTGTTTATGGTTTATGTGATAATTTGAATTCGTGGTGGTCGTGTGTCTGAAATCTCTTCAAATCTAGAAGGACTAATAGTTTTTTACGCGATTTCCGATAGCAAGTAGCAGGGAAGCGGGCAAAGACTTTACCGTTTCGCAGGGTTTCGTCTAAATTATTTATAAGCATATTTTCAATTATATATTTTTGTTATAGTTACATTGGCAAAGTTGTTCTAAATAAAAATAAAATTATGAATATTTACAGAATGATGCATGATCGTTTCCATCCTGTATACATATTAAAATACACTATTAGTTGAAGTATTTGCGTTGAAAGAGTTTAATATTTTAAGAGGTGGGGCATCCTTCATAAGTCTCCCTTAACTGATGCTAGTTAAAATAACAGAACAGAATTTTATTATTTAACCGGCGTTTAGTTGATAATGGAAAAATATGAAATTTATATACAGTGATAACTTTATAATCAGTGAAATAACAAAATTTCTATATGTATTGACAAAGTAAAGAGGTCCGAAGTGGCAAAGCCGTATAAAGATCTAGCACATGCATCTACAACCATCCTTCACATAAATCTATTTTCATGACCATCCGAAAATAGATTTATCAACTAGTAACTACATGCATCGTATTATCTTTCCTAATAAAAAATAGTGCGTGAAGTCCCTCCGCGCGGAACATGTGAAACTTCGTAATGTGGAAATGAAAATAGGAAGAGGTAGAATTTGCGTTTTTCGTCGCACGTCACAATTGCGAGACGAAAAATCTACCGACTCGCTCTCTTTTTCTTTCCTACTTTCTACCTTTGTGTATCTATCTTTCTCTCTCCCTCTTGCGTTGGAATATTGGACGCGACTCGTTGCTAACGCTCGCGCTGGCCTTCCCTGTTGAAAATATCCAATAGATTCCAATAAGAAATAATTGTATTGGGACCTAATGTGCTTTTGTCGCTGCAAATCCATATCCATACCCATAAAAACTTTCGAAGAAAAGAAACGGAAAATTTAATGGAACTTATATGTCTGCAGAGTTCTTATCTGGATTTACATATAGAATACATTAATTTTTCTGATTGTGGAATTGTCTTTTAAATGCATTAAAAACATTTACTATTTCGTATTCGGAAATCCACATTGGTTTTTATGTCCACATGGACTTACGATAAAAACGGATACAGACCTACAGGTAAGGTGCAGTTAGGATCCATACAAATACAAATAACATTACAATCCCATTAAGTCCAATAAAGAAACGTCATTATGATGAACTTACATATAGATTCTTAATTTAACTCTATCTGGAAAGTTTTTCTTCCAGATATATTACATATAAGCCATTACAGATTCTATTGTGTATGGGACTGTATTGGATATTCGCAAGAGGGTTTAACAGGTATACTATGCGCATGCGTTCGAGTGCCACACATTGACTCTCGCTCTGTCTCTTTCTATTCCCCCTTCCCAGGAGCGTTGAACGTTTAACGCAACAGTGCTTTCATACCTCCTCTATGGTAGCGTTAAACGTTTAACGCAACCTTGATGGAAACCGCATTAGAAGTTTCGTTTCAATATTAAAGTGCATTAATATTGCAAGTCATGTGACTATTAGCGACAGATTTACAACAATAATACATACACCATGGACAGCGTCATTCTTTTTGACGGTTCTTTGTTGCGCGTATAACTAAAGCGTATACCGTAGACTCGATATCGCTCATGTATGCGTTGGTCGAAAAAAAAAAACATAAAAGGGAAAAAAAAAATAAACAATATATTTTTAAAGTATTGTATTTCGGATTGAGAGTTACCTCTATGTACATTCACACAACCTATTTAAACAATTAGTATATTTAAAATACACGACTTATGAACTAAAGCGCTTAGAGGCATAGAGAACAAGAAACAAAAATTGAAAAAAAAAAATGCTTTTCCCCCAAGACGGTGGCGACACACACATGTGTCGTATTTTTACTGAGCGAATGGTGGACAAGATCACCATTTTGTTTTTCCTTAATGATAAATTCAATCAAAATTTAAGGTGGATTTTTATTGCATACAAAAACATAATTGTATTTAATACCTGTTGGCGCCATTTTGTAATAGGTTGTCTTGAGAAAATTTCTAGAGGGCACTCCCAACAATATTCCTTATAACATACAAAAACAGAATCCTGTCTTATGGCTGTGGTGCCATTTTTCAACGGGCTTCGACTTGAAACAATGCCGCTAGGGGGCACCGCCAACAAACTCATATAAGTCTAATACAATGGCGCATAAATTATGAACTTTTAATATCAGCCATGAATATGCGGTGCATATCATTGAAAATTATGTCAATTGAAATTGTGGGATTGCAATGCTTCATTGTAAATACACGTTTGCATTTTTTACATTTGTTTTCGATGCCTCACTATACATATTTATGTCATGTGGCCGTTTAAGTGAATTTAAAGTTAAGCATTTTATTAATCTAAGATAGGGCAAAGAAGCATACTTTTAAGAACTTATCAGATGAAATGTCGTGGCAGTCATTGAAATTAATATATTACATTAATATTCAAATGGAGAAGTACAATCAGTTCGATAATGAAAAGACGAAAATTTTGAATATCTATTGTCACAATATTTTTATTCAAAGCCGATCTCATTTACGTAAATAGACGCTTTTATTTGACAATAGACCGAGTAGAACATCTGAATCGGCCCGAGCAGCCCATCCCAGATGCCAATGCTGTCTGCAAGATTATAGCCACTCATGTATTATGGGCTGCCAGTAGAAAATCATCGACATTTTTGAATGGGAACAAAATACATATTTCCAGTCGTTGAATATTTGAACTGTTCTTTTTTTCTATACAATTTAAAGGTCTCGCTTGATAGGTGAGACATCTTTTTATTAGAACAGACTATGTTATCCAAAAAAACTTTTCTCTATTAATCAATCATCGGCAGAAATAAAAATTAATAGACACGTATAGACGATCTGCAGACAGATGGCGCACGTGCGTTCGGCCGTTCGGAAATTAATTTTACAAGGCACACAATACATATATTATCTACGTGAAGATTGCATTATTATCACGTTTCGTAACATGACAAAGGATGATTAAAAATGAAGAAAAAAAACACATGTTCTTACATAACCCGAAGAAGCTTACATTGTCCAAAGATTATTTATCGCTATTTTTATGTTTAACATATATGTAAAAAAAAAAGGGAATCTATAAAATCTTATACCCATGTATTATATTCATTATTTTCTAAATGAATGCATAACTGTTACAGACCTGAAATGGATCACTGGGATTTTTTTATATTTACAAATTTGGAACTCTACGTTTGTCTATTGGATTTTCCATTTATGTATAATGTTGTTTGATTGATAGGCAAATTGTATTTGAGTGCAAATACATTTATATTGCTTAGCATGTCTTTAAAAAAATATATATTTCATAGATAAAACTATCATTGACAGTATTTCAGATTGATTTTTTTTGTCTATACTTAGAAAGTGCAATCTGTAACGTTTTTTTTTATTCAAATAAAATGAACTGTTATCATCATTATTGTCTAACTTTTCGACTGTTTCCTTGAAAGATAATATTGTTAGATTGTTAAAATTGGAGTATTATATCCAACTACAAGGCTAAGCCCTCGAATTTTGCCCCGTATGGACTATGTTGAATTTTTCAAATCAGGGTTGTCACTGATTTCCAAATATGAAAAGAAAACTTACTACATCTGGCAACCCTCAAATGATGATGTCATTGTGTAAGAACAATTATGCATTTGAATAGAAAAATGCATTGTAGAGTGCGTTTTATAGTAGAATATGAATGTTTAAAACAAAAATATTCAATTTTGATGAGATACTGAATTTCAAATATCTAAAAATCTTTAAGTTTTAATGAAATATCAACACATTTTTTGACCTAATCTTCAATCTTTAAAGATATTGATATTGAATGAAAAAAAATATCAAAATATAAAAACGGTTTCCATCATGTTACATCAACGCATACCTTAATAGTAAAAAAAATATATATTGTCAAATTGGAAAAGGCGGGTGAATAAATTCATGTTAGGAGTTAAAGAGAACAAAACTACTATTACCCATATCATTGATGGTATTCCCTAATTTTGAAATAAAAAAAATTGTTTATAAACAAGGACCATTTCTTTTAGAGAACAAGGTCCTAAACTATTATAAAAAATGCATTCAAAAAAATACTCTTCCCTATCATATACAAAAAAAAAAGTTAAAATTGTCTTTGAAAACGCAAGCAAGTAGTAACGCCCCGCCGCTATTTAAACATTTTAAAAATCTTAACATTTCATATAAGTTTATACTATGCGTATATTAATGTAGTTAGTTACATATAAATTTTTCACATTTTACACTACGCTTAACACAATTTTCTGTGTGATTCCATTTTTTTTTTACGACTGCATCATAATATTCATTGAAATCAATTTCATTTAGTTGCATAAATTTGATAATCACAGGCAGCTCGAGAAATATATTACAGGTGAACCTATTGGTATTTTGAATAGCGGTACAATTCAAGCGAGGCACGTGCATATAATAAAAAACAATATTTGTCATTTACTTTACTACGTGCCTAAGAAATTGAGTACTTTTTACATTTACCTAGATACGTCAAAACGAGGGGTTCTCAGTTGTTGTTCAACTTGCGAAAAAAAACAAATCTCTTACTGCTCGAGAAACCAGAAGTCACTTACATAGAATTTCAGTTTCATATATGGTGCGTGTGTGTGTTTGTACTTTTTTTTCTTTTTTGTATTATACAGAAATTTTTGTATGTGCAGTCCCTACTATCCGTGTAAAAACATCGAACACCGGATGTTGTAAAATAAACAGAAATAATATTAATAATAAAAAAATAAATGACTATAGGACGCACTGAATTGCAATTCAAATCAGTCCAAGTCGCATAGATCCTGTACCGGCGTACGTTTTTTTACGACTTATAATATCGAAGTACTAGTCCTTCTGATACCCGACTCGGCGGCGGGGCGGCGGCGGCTGCGACGGGGCGGGAGGAGGGGGGGTTAGCCTTACTCGCGCAACTTCAGCACGTGCTCCTTGATAGCGCCACCGTCGCCTTCCGAAACGAAACGCTTGCGGCCTCTGGTGGGTAAAAAAAAAATATGTACATGAACAACAACGTTCTTATCTGACGATGTGGCTGATGCTATAGCTAATCTAAAACTTAATTGTTGTTGGAATTTACTATGATAGGCTACAATCGAGATCATTATTGAAACAGAGACTGCTATAAATGAAATAAGAACTAATTCCATTCTATCTAGCCGAAGCAACGACAAATTCATAGTATAAACGGGGAAACTATGTAAATTAACTAGAACTTTCATTGAATATTACTTCTATCCTAAAAAAAAAAATCAGTTATAAGTTATGTCTAGATAAATTTTGCTTCAATATTATTATATTAGGTCGGAGAAATAAGTTTTTTCGTATTTTATATACAAATTCAGGTAATTTTTATCATATTTTCTTTACATTTAATTATATTATATATATATAATATAATTAAACTTCGACCTCGTCAACTGTTTCCTAGTTGCGCCTAAGCATATCACAGTGGGATATAGATTAAGATTTTGTCCACTTCATGTGCTCTAAGTATAATATTCAAATTTAAATCTTTTCCATATGTTCTAATGAACGTTATGAACGACGACCCCTCTCACCTGGTGGGCATCTTCTTCATGACCTCGTCGCTGAGCCTGAACCGGTGGCCGCAGCGCTCCACGAACCTGTCCAGCATGATGTACGCCAGCGGCACGTCCAGGACTATGTCGCTCATGTCTTCTAGGACGCGGAGGAAGCCCTGCGAGAGTTACAGGAGATAAAATAATTCCTAATCTGAAAATGTTTCAATCCTCAGCAAATTTGAAAAACATGCATTTTTTTTTTATTTTGCAAACTACAAATGGTTTTATGTCCATATACATTACATATTTTTTAGAAAATTTTATTACATATTAAAAATAAATTACCTGATTTACAATTTACAACTAATTTTTTTTTGCCATGTTGATCTTTGCAAAGATTCTTTTGATAGACACTCTGGAAGGAAGGGTATCAATAAGGCCTTAGTTACGCCCCATTCCCTATATGAATATCTACATGTGCATTAGGTTTACATGAAAATAAATAGCAAGATGAAATATTTTACCAGAATATTCTTATTTATTGACATGTTCAAATATGTTTGTGCGCCGTGGTGGCACTTCAATAAATGCACCATATAATGATCGATTCATTGATCATGAAAATCATTTCGTATTTATCTATGAGCGCAGGATAGAAGCAATGTAATTCTTAAATACATTGTGTAGTGACAGAAGAACACTGAAATAAAATAAAAAAGAAAATGCTTCTTGTTTGCGCTCTATTAAAACAAGTTGAAATATTACAGTAAATGTAACATTTTAAGCAAATATGACAGTCAGACGAAAGTTTGGTGACCTATAAATAATATTAATTACATTTCTTTTTTTTTTTAATATATTTTCTTCTTAAGCAGACAGTCTCCTTTCAGAATATTTAAAGAAAAGATTAAAGTCACATTGCTTTTTTTTGTTATTCTGAAAAAGTAATGAGGCCTTATCAATAACCCTTAGTTTAGCATCTCTTGTAACACTTGAGATTCACCCCGCCTAGTACATAGTCCTCTGTGTCATAGTCACTGATGTGACTTATTCAATCAACAGTATAATTGACATTCATAAAAAACAAATTGGCCATATTTTGCATTACATATACATTTTTTTTTTTTTGGTAGAATTTGAATTACCATATTATCAGCTAAACGGATGTTCTTTTATAGGGATTTTATTCAATCTTTCCATAATAACTCGATCTTTACAAAATATACAACTCCTTTTTCTCGAGTTATTGCCTGTTTATAAGTTATAAGCCGGTCACTCACCCTGTCCATCTGGTCCGGGGTCACGATGACCGACTTCCGCAGCTCGGCCAGGAACGTGCACAGCTGCTCCTCCACGCTCGTGTTGACCGCCTCCAGGGCCAGCACCACCGTCTACGACAAATATATTGCAATGGATAACTCGTACATTCTTTACTTGTAAATGGAAACAAATATTTCTTTGAATTCCACTGAATTTTCTTATTATGATGTCTAATTGAAAAAAACAAGAGTTAAATAAAAATGAAACATGGATTTAGTTCAATTTTTTTAAATAGAGTTTTTATTAGATTTCAGCATTTATAGAATCTAGGATATAAATATACATATATCGAAGATTAAAAATTAACATATTTATTATGGTTATCCAAATGACTCCTAAAATAGATACTTGACGGATAAGCCGTAAAATCTGATACACGTGCAAATAATGTTCTGAACGGATATAATCCTCACACCATACATGAAAAAAATGTATAAGTGAACATTTGTGCAATTCTCAAGGCCTGTTCCACCATCGTCGAGTAATCTTTCAAGTGAGCCACTGTTCACTGCCAGCTCACTTTACACGACACATTTGCATTCCACAATCTACAAGTAATATTACCGTAAAGTACCGAGTAACCTACAGGTGAATCATCTGCCCTGTCAAGGTCTAACCACCTGTGTAAACGGGAAATAAAATGGCGCTCCTCGTATGATCATATGATCGGCCTGTCACCTCTTTCTTGTATTCAGATAGTGATGTCTAATTAGAAATAAAAGAGTGTGAAAGTTTGTTACCTTTAGCATAGCCAGATACATAATCGTGCAAATTTCTTAAATAAATATGATTGTCGCTATGTAAATTAAGGATTCAATTGTAAGATCTGGTCTACTTATATAATATTAATTTTAATAAAAATGTTAATAGTAAGGAACCATCTCCACGCGAGCTCAATTCTCACTCGATAGGTTTCTTTTCCATCTCTACTCGACTCGACATGGTCTTTCGCGAGTTTTCATTTACACACTACACAAATGCATTCCAACTGCATTTGAGACTCCATTGGATTAGAAGGAAAGCGCATGGCATTTTTATGGTGACGTCATACTACAGTAGTTACTCCCCGTGTGCGACAATCTGTGACAGCCTCCAGCAGGCCTAACATGACAGACCAAGGAAGAATTTTGTAGAGAACTATCCGTTTCCTTCATTAGGAGCGAGAAGGATAGCACTATCCGTTTCATTTATTACACTCTAGCGAAAAAAGGATGGCACTCTATCCGTTTCATTCATTACACTCTAGCGAAAAGGATGGCACTCTATCCGTTTCATTTATTACACTCTAGCGAAAGGATGGCACTCTATCCGTTTCATTCATTACACTCTAGCGAAAGGGATGGCACTCTATCCGTTTCATTCATTACACTCTAGCGAAAGGATGGCACTCTATCCGTTTCATTCATTACACTCTAGCGAAAGGATGGCACTCTATCCGTTTCATTCATTACACTCTAGCGAAAGGATGGCACTCTATCCGTTTCATTCATTACACTCTAGCGAAAGGATGGCACTCTATCCGTTTCATTCATTACACTCTAGCGAAAGGATGGCACTCTATCCGTTTCATTCATTACACTCTAGCGAAAAGGATGGCACTCTATCCGTTTCATTCATTACACTCTAGCGAAAAGGATGGCACTCTATCCGTTTCATTCATTACACTCTAGCGAAAAGGATGGCACTCTATCCGTTTCATTCATTACACTCTAGCGAAAAGGATGGCACTCTATCCGTATCATTCATTACACTCTAGCGAAAAGGATGGCACTCTATCCGTATCATTCATTACACTCTAGCGAAAAGGATGGCACTCTATCCGTTTCATTCATTACACTCTAGCGAAAAGGATGGCACTCTATCCGTTTCATTCATTACACTCTAGCGAAAAGGATGGCACTCTATCCGTTTCATTCATTACACTCTAGCGAAAGGATGGCACTCTATCCGTTTCATTTATTACATTCTAGCGAAAGGATGGCACTCTATCCGTTTCATTCATTACACTCTAGCGAAAGGATGGCACTCTATCCGTTTCATTCATTACACTCTAGCGAAAGGATGGCACTCTATCCGTTTCATTTATTACATTCTAGCGAAAATGGCACTCTATCCGTTTCATTCATTACACTCTAGCGAAAAGGATGGCACTCTATCCGTTTCATTCATTACACTCTAGCGAAAGGATGGCACTCTATCCGTTTCATTCATTACACTCTAGCGAAAGGATGACACTCTATCCGTTTCATTCATTACTCTTGCGAAAGGATGGCACTCTATCCGTTTCATTCATTACACTCTAGCGAAAGGATGGCACTCTATCCGTTTCATTTATTACACTCTAGCGAAAGGATGGCACTCTATCCGTGTCATTCATTACACTCTAGCGAAAGGATGGCACTCTATCCGTTTCATTCATTACACTCTAGCGAAAAGGATGGCACTCTATCCGTTTCATTCATTACACTCTAGCGAAAAGGATGGCACTCTATCCGTTTCATTCATTACACTCTAGCGAAAAGGATGGCACTCTATCCGTTTCATTTATTACATTCTAGCGAAAAGGATGGCACTCTATCCGTTTCATTCATTACACTCTAGCGAAAGGATGGCACTCTATCCGTTTCATTCATTACACTCTAGCGAAAGGATGGCACTCTATCCGTTTCATTCATTACACTCTAGCGAAAGGATGGCACTCTATCCGTTTCATTTATTACATTCTAGCGAAAGGATGGCACTCTATCCGTTTCATTCATTACACTCTAGCGAAAGGATGGCACTCTATCCGTTTCATTCATTACCTAGCTAGCGAAAGATGGCACTCTATCCGTTTCATTCATTACACTCTAGCGAAAGGATGACACTCTATCCGTTTCATTCATTACACTCTTGCGAAAGGATGGCACTCTATCCGTTTCATTCATTACACTCTAGCGAAAGGATGGCACTCTATCCGTTTCATTTATTACACTCTAGCGAAAGGATGGCACTCTATCCGTGTCATTCATTACACTCTAGCGAAAGGATGGCACTCTATCCGTTTCATTCATTACACTCTAGCGAAAGGATGGCACTCTATCCGTTTCATTTATTACACTCTAGCGAAAAGGATCGCACTCTATCCGTTTCATTCATTACACTCTAGCGAAAAGGATGGCACTCTATCCGTTTCATTCATTACACTCTAGCGAAAAGGATGGCACTCTATCCGTTTCATTCATTACACTCTAGCGAAAGGATGGCACTCTATCCGTTTCATTCATTACACTCTAGCGAAAAGGATGGCACTCTATCCGTTTCATTTATTACACTCTAGCGAAAAGGATGGCACTCTATCCGTTTCATTCATTACACTCTAGCGAAAAGGATGGCACTCTATCCGTTTCATTTATTACACTCTAGCGAAAAGGATGGCACTCTATCCGTTTCATTCATTACACTCTAGCGAAAAGGATGGCACTCTATCCATTTCATTCATTACACTCTAGCGAAAAGGATGGCACTCTATCCGTTTCATTTATTACATACTAGCAAGAAGGATAGCATTCTATCAGTTTCATTTATTAGGAGCGCGAAGGATAGACTATTCGTTTCATTCGAGAGAGAAAGACAGCAAACAATCTATTTGTTTCATTCAATACGTGGAAGCGATAAGGATAGCACTATAAATATGCTTCTCTAGTGACAGGTTTACGGTGAACGTCGCACGCCTCGACAAAATATGACTGAAGACGTTGATATAATAAAGGTGATCGATACATTACAAAATTTTATACAGAATGACACAGTGTGTGTATTTTAAAATTAATTCGAAAATCATTTACATCGTGCAAATTTTTCGAATATTGGTTACCAAAATACTTTATAGAGTGATCTAAAATTAAAATCATTATACTAAAACTTAATATTTAGTCCATCAAATACATTATGTTCTACAAAGATAATACTATGAGCTACAAATAAAAATTAATTTAATGTTGTGGATATTATTAACAGATGATAGTAATTAATAAAGATCAGCAAAATAAATTAAAAAAAAACACATTACATACTTAAGAATTATCTCCAATTTTTTCAATTTTATAGGAGTCTTAGACGTTTGATAATTGTCAAGATGCCTATTATGAACTCACCTCGTAGACTAGCTCATGATGGAAGTGCGGCACTTCGAGCTGGCGCACGCAGCGGATCGCCTCGGTCAGGTCGCCGGACGTTAGGTACTCCTTCAGAAGCAGCTGGATCTGACGTATCAGGGACTCGACAGGCCTGCACGGCAATATAATTGGTCATTCACAATCACACATGCAATGCTACTCATCAGGGTTTAACATATAAATATTATTATGTTTTAATAATGGATTTATTTGACTACCAACAATGCCGCTGGACCAAGAGTTCAGTGGATAAAGTTTTGTACAGTTGAAAATTTCCATGATTCCAGGTGAAATTCTTATTTTTTCTCATAATGTGTCTATAAAAATTTCTTTCATTAGACACAGATATGCTCTAAAATTATGTATAATAACTGTATCCAAGCGAGCTTGTCATCTTATGCAGTCCAAGTTTTAAGAATAGAATAATGCATACCACTAACAATTGATCGGCAACTTAGTTTATGCTGAATTTTCCCCATTTTCCCAGAAGATGGCCACCACTGCTATTAACAATTCATGATATGAACAATCATGCCTGTACATCGGCAAATGCCCAACACTTTGGTTATGATGAAGCCACAAGTTTCATACGATATCAATGTAGCACAGACTTTGTCCCAATATATTCATTTAGATACATTATAAACGTGAAAGTATGTTTGCTTTAATGTTTGTTCTTCTATCGCAACTGCTATAATCAATTTTACCATAGAGATAGAACATGGAATATTTTGATGTATGTGAAAATTAGAAAACTAAGTTATGTATTATTAAGGACATTCAAAACTCAGAAAAAAATCTATTCTATCTACAAAGACTGCATCCACCCGACGACAACTTGTTGCCGCATAAAATCTTAAATCTATATCTACATTGCACCACAGAATAGTATGCATTATTTGATACAATTGATTTGTCAGTACAAATCGGTGTGCATGCATTTTCTAAGTGAACCAGTACAAAGATGGACAATATGAAAAACGACACATCAAATATGTATAAAGGAATAACATCACGATGTGTTATAGAATACTTTAAAGTTGGCAAAATTATTAATTTATTTACATTTACAGCTATCATGGAAACCTTATATATATATATATATATATATATATATATATATATATATATATATATATATATATATATATATATATATATGTATACACAGTGGAATCTCAATAACTCGAACCTAGTTAAGTTGAAATCCTCAGTAAGTTGATAAAAATTGAAAACCCTAAAAAGAAAAAGAAAAAAAATAACCCTAAATACGCGGTATCTCGAATTATTTAGACTTTGTAACTCGAACAAAATGCTATTTCTCTACTAAGTATTGATAAAACTTATTTATGCTCTATAACTCGAATTTCAAAAAGGAGACTCCGTAATTCGTAGTTGGTAAAATATAATGATGTCTTACTTGGAATTCCCTGAAATAATAGCAATAAATTCCAAAATGAATGTTCGGGTTCGGGGCTTCTAATCTATTGCTTTTGTCTTGTACACATGCAGTGAATGAATACATTCATGAAACTTTCTAAGTAACAGCTGTGAACGTTATGTTTGTACCTTGTCGACACAGTCGTATGTATCTCGAAGTTCTTGTTAAGTCAAAAACTCGTTAACTCGAATTTTTTTGGATTTCCCTTGACATTTGAGTTATTGAGATTCCACTGTGTATATACATATATATATATATATATATATATATATATATATATACACACACATATATGTGTGTGTTTATGTATGAATAAAACAGCTAAAATCCAATTGTTCTTTTTTTCCTCAATACAAACTCGAATCTTGAACTCCATAAACGCGATAAAGCCGAGAGTATATTGTACAGACCTGACGCCGCCGCCGACTCCCCATATGTTGTCCAGCCTCACCAGGCCGTGCTTCATGGACAGCAGGGTTTCCGCACGATGAATCGCCTGTCTGTTGACCGAAAATAATAACATTTTAATATGTGATATTGGACTCACATTATTTCATTGTAGAAGTATTGAATGTCGGGAGTTTTTATCATTTCACTGAAAGAATGTACAGTCCCTTAATCTTATATTTTAGATTGAGGACCCAGATTTTTAACCTTCCATGCTGGTCAAATTCAGGTCGGAGTTGGTTCGCTTTTATCAATGCAGTGACAACATTCGGAGGCAATGAGTGAGTGATTTAATATGATTAAGTTAAAAACCTCATTGAATATTTACTCAAGGTTAGGATTTGAACCAAATACTTTCTCATTTGAAGGCGATGTGGTGACCACTGTACCATTATGCTTCGACTTTGGTGTTCAAATTGATAAATTAACCAAGTGCGGATATAGAACTTTATAAGCTTATATAACAAAATTAGTAGGGCAGAGAACTTTATATGTGAAAATTCATATTTGTAACCAATTACTTATAGTGATAGTTAAGAAACAAAAAATATATATTTCTATAATATTTCATTTTAAAGTGTCTATAGATTTAAAGTTTAACATAAAAATTCTATCATATGTAATTAAATATTTTAAAATTGGGTATTCCAAGTTTTTATTTTAAGCCATTACATTATGCTATAATATGGCTGTTCAGATGCAATCAAATGACAATGATATTTGCATGGATTAGTGTTGTCTTCAATTGTTAAAATTGAAGCTTCAATTACATTTATGTTTTGGCTTTATCGGAGACACATTTAATCTATTAATTTTTGTTTTTATCGTGGTTCGTAGTACGTCTGGTGTGGTGGTGGTAAATATATTTCTATGCGTGCTGTTAAATGTGTTTTTTTTTAAATTTCTGATGATTCGTTAAAGTGGCATGAAATCTAATACTAATTAATGATTAAACAAGATTAAACTATTGTAATATTACAGTATACATAAATACTTTTCTTAGGTGTTTAATATGCCAATGCTTTCAAATCAAAATTCAAATTGATCGATGTGGATCCAAAGTGGAAGAGCTCATTTGAGAGAAAGCAGTTGGTTGAATGTTGTATGTTATAGAGAAGCTCCTTTGCTCTATGGATTGCATGGGCATATGTCAAGCATGGTGGCCAGAGACGCATTTGTTGGTGTATTAACACCCCTGATATGCTGGTGGATATGAATGTGTGATCTATCTTGAGGATGTGCTGTATTAGCACGAAACATTTGTAGAAATTATGTTCTAATTAATTTATAGTTACGATAAATAAATAAGAACACTTACTTAGGTGTTCGAGATCTGTCAATCTTCTCAAATCAATATTCATTTTGTTGAATGGGATTCACAATGACCATATAGATTCAAGGGTCAGTGATGGATTGCATGCTGTATAACTTGTTACAAGCAAACATCCAAGCGTAAATGCATTTACCAAACGTCATGTGCATATTGTATATGAATGAACTAAATTAAATATATTTGTTCAACAATGGTACGACAATGTGAGTAGCATTTTTTTTAATTTTAAGGAATAATATACAATAATTAAGAATCTATGAGAACAAATAAGAGGTTTCTCGTAGAACTTCAGTATTGTTGCTACAGTCGAGTGAGTAATGAATTTCTATATTTGATCTCCATTAAAAAATATTAAAGAAAATGTCATTGCATTACCTAAAATCTATGATAACTACTATCTTTATGACAATTATGTTTCCATTATTAATTATTACGACTACTTCAAGTTACATTATTGAACAAGGGCCTTTAATTTAGTACTATGAACACTTAATATTTCAAAAATTTATACATCAACACCAGAAAAAAAAATACAAATACATATTTTAGACCCATAAACAAGCCTATCGACTACCGTTTACTACAGGAAAGATTAAGTGAAGATATGTCAAACCAGAGCTTTATATCTATGGTGAAGAATGAGCCTGTGACAAAACATGTTGGGATTCATTTGTAGACATGAGCCACGTAAAGACTTTTAAAACCAGTCATTTACCACAGCTGTGCGAGTCCACTAGGACAATTTACACGTTCAATAATTTTCGTATGATTCATGGTTAAATATGTTCCTCACGGAAAATGGTGAATTGTAATCGACTCACTTGGCGTGCTGGCTGAGGTTGCTCCTCTCCGCCTGGCTCTGCACGAAACTGGGCGGGAGACAGTCGTCGGCGACACAGCGCGCCATGAAGTTGGACAGCAGCTGGGTGGCGTCGGGGGTGTCCAGCACCAGGTCCGGCAACTTCTCCAGGAGGCGCTCGAAGGCTGTCAACGATTTTAGAACAGCGTGTCTCGATGAAATCGAATACCGATTATGATGAAATACTACATGAGATATGATATGGTACCGACAAAAAATATGTCAGAGAAATAAAAAAGCAGGTATGCAATAAATATACCTAATGATTTAGATATTTGACATTGAAATTGAACACAAAACACGTGTTATAAACTTTGCTTTTACTTAATAATACTTTATAAAAATAACAAAATTATATTGTAATGATATAAAAGAAAGACTTGAAGTTAACTCCTTAAGAACAATTGCCTTGGAATATATATACAAAATACAAAGGGGACGAATAAACTCATCTCTCGTAATACTGAAAGCATTTGTATACTTTTATTACTATTAATTTACATTGATTTGATAAAATATAGCACACAAATCATGTTTGATAATAAAACACGCACAGCGGTGTGTTTAAAATTCTTATTTGTAAAAATCAATCACTAGCTGTTACAGTTAAAAAATAAAAAAGATCCCTAACTCTTCCAGATATTGGCAGCTGTAACATTAAATTTAATCTCACAAATGCTGATATCTTTAAGATTACCTTAATTACCAGTTAATTGTGAAGATAATACAACATATTTTGACATTACTCATACAAATATTTTAGCTTTTAACATTAACAGTTAGCAGTTAACTATTGCAAACGAACAATCATTTGCACAGAAACACATCGCTGTGAGACTCCCTAAACTCCACGAATCGATGTTTCACGTTGTATAGATTCACAAAAACGATGATATTACTTATATTGCGTACTATATGCATATGTGTGCACTATGTTGCTGATGCTGAAGCTCATTGTCGACTGTTGTGAACTAAACAATTGGAAATAATGGCAGTAACAGTTCAACAATGAAAGCTTAGCTTATCCGTGTTGAAAATAAGACATCTGTAAATCGGAAATGAATGGAAAATAGACATGTTCAGTATAAAATGCGCGAATATTATGCGCGCGGAGAGGCAACATAACACCTTCTCTTTTTGTTAACATTCCATTTCACTCACTATCTAATTTGCCTATAGTATGCAATGCGACTTGATCTTTACTTCTCCGTCGCGGTCCTAATTTATGTTAATGCGACGCTTTCCGTGACTAATTTCACAGCGGCAAAGATTTGTGCGTTTTACTGTACCACTGGGTTATATACTAAAATTGATTCTTAGAGAGTCGACTTCAAAGAAAAATGCATTGGGTCAAATTTTACTTAGTATTATATGATTTAAATAGTTTCCCAACAAAAGTTCAACGGTAAGTATACAGAAATAAAAATAAATTAATTGTCAAAAGTAAAATTACCATAACCAATATCTTTGGCAGAGAACACTCTCCCATAGAGGTCGGATATGAGGACGGAGGCCATCTCGCAGTGGGACGGCTTGTGGTCCAGGGCTATCTCCACTATCGCCTCGCACACCTGGACAAGCGAAGGTTCCTCGTCTCATCTCTCTTTATTAGCCTTTATTAGCGACTCAAACTCGCTTACAAAGTAGGAGGATTCTATAATGATTTTGTAGTTGGTCAAATTATATTTCTTAACAAACGGTGGAAATGTAATCATCGCGCGATGCCACGCTTGTTTTAGATAATGTATATTTTTGATATTTGAATGATGAATGTTCCATTGGAATATTTCAGATTTTTTGTTGGTGTGTCGATAATAGCATTTAGATTAAGAGATTGACAAATTAGTTCATAAGAATACCGATGGCCGAAACATACAATTACAATAGTGATAATTTGTTCCATTCCTGCACCTAATGATTTATAAGACAATATTAAGCAATTGTTCTAAACATAAAAGTGACTCATCATTTCAATTCGCCAAAATTGAAATGATATCTTAAAGTGTATGTCTTTCACAATTTTTGTATTGATCTGCAGCAAAAAACATGTTTTTTTCTATGTAATGGTTCTGTAATAACACCCAATAAAGCATTGTCATTGCTAAGTAGAAGTTGGATGCGTTCCATTTCTCATTATACCTACATACCAAACAAATAATGATCATGATATGCCACTTTTTGACTTCATATTGATACAGCTTCTAAATAAATGCAATCAACGGTGCTGTTGCGTTTTAGTTACTTCGTCGAATTGGATAGTCAATAAGCGAAAGATAATGCCCTTGGACGGTAGATTGCAAGTGGATAGACAATTGTAATAGGTGGTCTATAATGGAGGTTAGACATTTGATTGATGATTGTTGGTAAGATTGATTGGGATTTAAATTTGTGGTAGTTAAAGTCGTTTATTAGGCAGGGAAAAGGTTAAGATTATTTGTAACTACATTGTAGATGAAAATAGTGACATTTTATTTCAATTTTTTCTATGTCTATCCTTCATATATATTTCATATAACACAATATGTAAAGGTAAATATAATAACTATTAAACTCGGTTGTTTAATTAATTGGTGACTTCAGAAAAAGTATTGCCATTATGCCTAAAAAAATAACTATAGATAAGTCATTAGGTTAACTAACAGAAGTGAAAACTTTAAAATTATTCATAATAGTTTTTTTATGGGATCATCAAATGGAGTTTGACATTTGACTGCCGTCCGCGTTTACCTTTTTTTTTTATTAATTATAATTAATTTAAAATCAAAAATAGTTTTTTTGTCAAGTGTACCGGCGCGAACTCGCACTCGCTTCAACTTCAGCCCGATCAAGATCTCCCGAGCGTACCGTAAGATGCGCCTGCGACTCACCAGATGACTCCTGTTGGCGGTCACGAACTCCAGGAAGTTCTCGGCGGCCTCGTTGGTGTCGCCGTGCTCGAAGTACTCCAGTATGACGGGCTCGGATTTGCGCTGAAAAAAAAAACATAAACAATTCAAATAAAAAATAAATATAATGAAATTATAAAGGTATTTAGTTAATAGTGTATGTTAACGAAAAGTTCAAGGATTCTAATCGATCGACTAAGCGATAAAATATTTCAAAATACAAAATTCAGGGCCAACAGGACAGCGGTGATAACATACGGACACCATAAACCATGTCACTCACCATAATGTCCTCGGGATCAGCTTCCACTATCACCTGCTTAAACTCTATGTCGCCGTTGGTCAGGGCTTCCGAGTCGTAGTTGGGGTCGTTGGCGTCCTCCACGTACTCCTCGAGGAGCTCCGACCCGGGCGCCCCCCACACGCCCTTGCCGCCGGCGCCACCTGTCGACGAATATGCGATACTCTTTATTGTATGAATAGTACATTTTCCCGATTGATAGCTAATGTATAAGTACAAAAAAACACCAAGTTGGTTTATAGTGGTTAGGCTTCCCTCTTCATAACCAGCTCTTACGGTTTGAACCAGGAAATTTCTTAATTTGATAACTAAACAGTACAGTATATACAAAAAGAAAAAAAATTAATAATCAATGTCAAGGATGGGTTTGTTTTTTGTTCATAGAAACTGTCAATTTGAGGAGCAATCTTGTTTAATTTCAATCGTGATTGGGACTAGGTATCATTTGATTTTAACGTTTCATTTTTATCATGACCGAGTGTATAAACCCACTTTCACGTAAATATTTTGTAGCAAAAGCTGAAAAGAAATTTTCTTTGCGTTGTTCCATGTCTTTTTTTGTTAAATTATAGATTTATCACCTCGTAGAAGTTTTGAAATCAAGAGAAAGCGAGAGACACATCTGCTTTAATGTCGTCTCCTACTGGTAAGGAATTCAACATGTAGAGACTAGGAAAATATTCAATAAAGTTCGATCTTTAGCCAAAGCAGTGAGACATCATGACCTGAAACTTGCCACGTATATCCAAGGTCAGTTGATGTATACCCCCACTTTGATAAGCATTAGTATTCCCAATGAACAGGTGACGTATCCCACTTGAAAAAAACCGTGGCACCCCCCACAATTTGGTAATGACCCTATTTTAATAAATCAAATCAAAAATATCTTTATATCATAAGTAATACAATTACACTTGAAATACGTCATTATTATAATCTGTTGGCATTAATGTTACTATCCATTCCAAATGCTGATTAAACCTTAATAGACCCTCCAATCAGACGATGTACTTCGCTTTAAAAAAAAAACCTTAGTTACAATTGTAACATTTTTTAAGTAGGTACATTGATAAAATTTTATATTCAATGAATGATAAATTTAACAAGCATTTACAACTTAACATCATCAATGATAAGTTATTAACTATTACACAAAAAAAAAATTAAGGAGTACAAATTGAGCAGTAAATTAATTCAACTGTTGGACTCATATAAATAACTCTATCCAATACAACGTGTTATCAGTCAACCATAAAATATAGAACAGATCTGTCAATTCTATGCGTGGGTTATAGAAATTCCACTAAATACTGTATTTATAGAGCAAGAGCCCGTGACGGCCAGACCTTCGTCATTTTACAAAAGCTGAAAGTTCGCCCATGCATGTCCCCCATACAGGTAAGAACGATCAGTGACTATAGAGTTTGGGTCGTGGTTACTTCGGCAGATAACAGGTAGCAAAGGTGTATAAAACAGTACCTTAAATTCCTTAGACTATAAAGCTCAATTTTTTAATATTTTCTTCGGGATAACTTTAGAAATCACATCATCCATTGACGGACACTTGTGATAGTTGCTACCCCCTGCCAGACACCCCTAAACTTGAATAAATTATAATTACACTTTCGTTAAAGTATGAAAGCTGAATTTTATATATGTTACTGAATTTAAGGTACTGTTTTATACACCTTTGCTACCTGTTACCTGCCGAAGTAACCACGACCCAAACTCTATAGTCGCTGATCGTTCTTACCTGTATAGGGGACATGCATAGGCAAACTTTCAGCTTTTATAAAATGACGAAGGTCTGGCCGTCGTGGGCTTTTGGGCTATTAGTTATATAAACTAAAGTAATTAGTAAACAATCAGCTATGATTAGAGTTTAGAATTATCAACCAACAATGTAGGGTACCATACAACCGAAAACTCAACAGGGCTGACTTATGAGACAGTCACTGATATGGTAGACATACTATGTTTATTTGATGATAATTTGTTTGAAGTATCCTCAAAAGGGTGTACTGATGTATAATAATTGTAATAGAGATTTCTTAAGAAGGGCAGATGGAGTTGGGTCAAATAATTATGGTACGTCTATATATTGTTACAACAAATTTCTGGTCACTGTTGACTTGCAATATTTTAACAATGAACATGGAGATATGTAAATACACAATTAAATATATAAAATATTAGCTATACAGGTCCGTTGTGTGCCCATCAAGTAAAAAACTAATGGATGAATTTTAATGAATGTTTTTTTTTTGTCTCGTTCTATTTTATCATAACGAAACGTGTGTAGTTTGATTCTTGTCTATAATACAAAAAATCTTAAAAAATCTTTTTTAGGGTTTCGTGATTATTACCAACAACCCTTATTCTCTAACATATTTCAAAAGAATGTACTATGGAGACAGTTGGAACCCAGCGAGAAAGGATATAGATTACATTTTTAGGGTTCCGATGAGGATTACTTAAATCCCCCTATGATTTGACCGATTTTATTGAATTTTTCACAGAACCGAAAAAAATCGACACCTACCCGACAGTTAAACGCGAAAAACCTTAGTCTACACGGGCGGAATCAGGGTAACAACAGCTAGTTCACGTTCTTTTATTATGCATTACATTTTCTCTCATTTGAATGAAACAATACATGCTTAAAGATTTTTTAAGCTTTTCGTTTGAGATGGATCAAAATCTATAAAGAGTCGACATTCTTTTTAGTAAATATCGGCATGCGTTAAACGAAAATGTATCTAAAGAAAGAAGAAGAAGAAAGCTAAAACCGACAGACGGAAAGACACCGGACAGACAGAAGAATTATAAAAATGGAAAACAAAGGAAGTAAAAAGAGAAGAGAGGATAACGGAATAGCAAGCACATTACAAACGACAATATATATTATATAGTTTGAAGATGGTTTTGATATTTTCGCATCGGCGCGATTCATTTGAATTCAATTTTAGCTATGCCGTTGATACGGCTGCGCATATGCAGATAGCGTCCGATAAACAATTTAAAAACATCGATAAGCGTTCGAAAAGACAAGGTCGTTTACGACACACGATTATGCATACACACACACACACACACACACACACGGCGCCGAGGTCGCGAATCGAAAGATTTAAATATCCCCATTCGCGTATCGTGTCGCGATGGACTATTAGATAAGATAAACATAACTCGTAACACGAAAACAAAACATATATCATTGTATATAATTGTATTAT
This sequence comes from Eumeta japonica, assembly GCA_005406025.1. Taxonomy (NCBI): domain Eukaryota; kingdom Metazoa; phylum Arthropoda; class Insecta; order Lepidoptera; family Psychidae; genus Eumeta; species Eumeta japonica. Next base: position 164,841 of record BGZK01000730.1, read on the forward strand.
ATAAAATTGTAGGCGTGATTGTTGGACAGTCGATGATGACAACTTTGCGCGTTTTTGACAACCTTCCAATCGGCCGACGGCTTAACGACGCCATTAAAACGCTCGACGCGTTCTCAAAACGTTATTAACACGAGACGTGCCGTCGTCCGGTGTGAAACAGCGCCTCCAGACCGGCCCCTGACCCTCCGCTGCATTTACATATTTCATTCAAATTCAATAGAAATATAATATTTTTCGATTATATATATATATAGAATGCATTACGTTATTCTGAATTAGGGGCCATCCATAAATTACGTCATATAAATTATAAGGTTTTTGGAACACCCCCCCGGTCCTTGTCACAGGTAGGTAGGTAACACGTAAATGAAAACAGCAGTTTTTATAATTTTTTTTTTGTATAAAAATACTTAAAACACTAAAAATATTGGACAAAACAAAAGACATAAACCTTTTTTCGTTTTCGTTTCTGACCTGCACCTTGTCGCGCATTATCACATTTCGTTGACCGCCCGAACGTGTGACGTAATTTATAGATGGCCCCTTAAATGGCGATATCAATAAAGGGCTAATAATAATAATAAAAAGCAATAGTATTGCATTTGTAGCATAGGATTTTCTAGGGCGACCCTAGCCGACCCTTCCACCACATATGTTCGCTCCGTAGATTTCTTGGCTCGGTCCACTTCCATCAGAGATAGAAACTGATCCTATGGCCGGAAATACTGATTTAACTGACTTTAATGGTCGAAAATTCCGATCTATAAATAAATACTCACATAATTTCGATGTCAGAATACTACGTAGTGAGAGGGTTTTAGACGGTGGTGATCGATAAAAAAATCTAGTTCGTGTTAAGCCACTGCGACAATTTAACTATTCATAAGACAAGCAAGGCCCCATTCACTTCATTGCCCGCATTCGCTCCGGTTTCGATATCTCCATCATTTTTACCGTCATATGTAAACAGACTACCAAAGTATACAAACTCTTTCGCTTCTTCGACTCTCTCATCTACTATACATACCTACATCGCATTCACTCATTATTTGGGTTTATTCAAACACCATGTCTTTAGTCTTGCTGACTTCGAACCTCTATTCTTCACTGAATCATTCTAGTCACCATCGCCAGCAACTCGCACGCTGATGACGCAAGGTCTACTCTGTAGTCTGTAAACTTGACAGACAGCTCTTATTCTGTCAGCCAGCCACCATTCTCAGTCAAGACCCATGCTTTTCCAAACCACACAAACAGCTATCAATGAATATGTTGAATAGCCACGGTGAAGTTACGTAGGTGAAAAGTAAATGTTTTAGAACTGGCCACCTAGAAACTATAAAATAAAATAAAAAAAAACAATTTAAATTTAAAGAATGGAACTCTTCGCCAACCTTATTAAGGATATTGCATTCATCTGTCATTAGCTTTTTTATAAATTGGCGGCAAAAAGAAAATTGTTTGTCTAACGTCATAATGAATTGATCGCGAGACAAATTTTCGTTCAATTATTCTCTATGACTTTCGTTGTCATATAAACTAATAGGAAAGTTATGACAGAGTTCGTTTGGCCTTTCGCGATGAAGCTCCAACCCTTGCCACTCTTCATAAGTGTGTTTAACTAGTTCAAACGTGGTCACACTAATCTGACTGACGATCTGGTTGACGGACATCCTTCTACGGCGACGACCGAAGACACCATCAGTGCGGTGCGGCTCACGATAGGGACTGACAAAAAAAAATGACCTACCAGAAGATTCGGACAAGCAGTATGAGTTAAATGCACAAAATGCTTTATGAATATTTAGCGGAGAGGGAGTTTTGTACTTCCGTGGGTACCTTATAAATTGACCGACGCTGAAAAACTGCGTCGTGTTGATTGGTGCGCGGGAACGATGCCTAAGATTTACCGGTGTTGACTCAAATGCTGTGTACGACACAGTCGCAGGTGACGAAAGCTGGATTTACTGTAACAATCCCGAAACTAAAAGATAGCATTCCAGTAGATGTTTCGTTTCGAGGTGCCAACTAAAGTGAAACGAGGTCGAAGGGTCAGCAAAAAAATTGTGACTTCTTTCTTCGGAATGACAAATTATTATGCAACAATTGTTTTAAAGATAAAAACAATTGTTTGCACCTTGTTTTGGAAAAAACTACCTCGCAGTAGAGTTTTTCTTTATCACCGCAACGCCTCCCCACATATCTCCAGACAAACGACTAACTATTTGGAGACGTTAGGTAAAGATGTACTGGCTCACCTCCGCTTTACCTCCTAACCTGCACCGAGCGATTTCAATTTACTTTCCAAAATAAAAAACTTTGAAGAAAATGGTTTATAAACGTCGAAGAAGCACATGAAAAGGCTGTCGAAGCGATCCCTGAGCGGGCAAAGTATTTCTCTTGGTGGTTCCATCGAATTCGATCTCAACGGACACTATTTTGAAAAACAACAATAATAAAAACTTGTTAGTTTGTTTAATTTTTGATTGTTAAGGACTTTCATATTGACCCACGTACACATCTCTGTCTGATACCCTTGGGCACGTCAAACCAGCCAGTGTATAACCCACTTATGCCGACTCAGGTACCGGAGCCTCCGTATAGAGATTGCAGTGTCCGTATCAATTCACTATTCACACCATGCACGGACATGGTTCTCCATAGATAAATCCTTTAAACTCTATCATAAGCTTTTTCCAGATCTGCAAAAATACAGAAGCCATTTTCGCCCTTGGCCAAAGACTTTTCTGTTTCGCAGAGCAAAAATCGGGGTTTGGCTGTGTCGTGGATAAGGCCGTGTATTTTACGTGAATACGTGTACGTAACGGATATTTTCTTTGAGCGAATTGTATACATAATTGAATACTAAAAAGTCTTTTGGATTTCGTGTAGTTATAAACGAAGTAGTGTAACGTGCACTAGCTACTGCTAGATGTGTCTTTAATAATCAATGTCTATACAGTCCAGCGTTGGTAGAGAATCTATTACATCATCCACTTGCATATCCTCAGTCGTTTCAGCCCCAAGTGTACTGGCGCCGTCGTTGATTTGGTCGGACGCCTTCATTCTTTTACGTTCCCAGCAGTCATGTAGAGTTTTATGGATATCCCTGGATTATTCTTGAGAAGCCCTTTCCAACCGTATAAGATCTGTATATTTTTGATTTAACATTTTTACGATTATAGGCCAAATAGCATTATTTATTTCAAAATATATTTTCTATAACTTTTTCTCACTCATATCTTATATACGCAATCGACAGACAGATTTTAACAAAAGCTGACGATTGAAGCTCAAGATTGTAGCTCCTTCGAGTCAAAATGTATACCAAAAAAAAATTTATACAAAATTTCTACCGAGGCGGAACGACCTCAAAATATTGGCTCTTCCTCATCCGCTACGCGCGATGCTTCGCAGTCCTCGTTAAACGTAACAAATTCTTTGATCGTTTAGCTATGGAGTGGGTAATTAAACTTAGGATTTAGATGATAGATATGTAGCTGCGGCATCAAACTGTATCCCCCGATTTAGTTATCATCGGTTATCCGAATAGCCTTCCGATATGGAAGAAAATTTAAAGACGTATTCAAGTAAAAAAAAAAATTAATATGTACACTCCGCGCATCCTGCCCTTTTCACAATTCCGCTGATACATCTTAGTATGAGACCCTTCCAGTAATAATTTTCGCATACAGTTCGCCAACAACGCCGAGAAGATTTATAGGGCCAGTAATTTATGCAAACCTGCCGTGGGCCTTTGCATTCACAAAGGGCTAAAATTAAGGGTACGAACTATTTGCAATATGCCCTGAGGCTTGTCACCGTTCTTCCGTCGCTTCTCAGTATTTCCGGCGAGATTCTATCACATGCGGCAGCTTTTGCAGCTTTCTTACGTTTTGGTGCTTCCATGATTTCATCCGTGGTGATTTCATCGCGACTCCATCATCGTTCGTAAAATCAGTAGCAGACACATCGTCACCTCCATCAGCATCCTCGCGTGCAAAAACACTAGAATTAATTTTCCTCCCAAAATTTCAATGGAATAACTTTGTTTTTATTAACGAAAAATCAATAAATAGCTAACTCTCAATAAGACGTATCTAGACTACTTTCTCAAATTACCATTTTCATTTCTTGCGATAAACGAAATTTGTAGAACTACCCCTTTTGTCACCTGGAAATTTATGTTGGGAAAATTAACGTTATTGTTAACTCGTTAAGTGCGTATGTCGATAGTGTGAAGCACTTAGTTTTGACCTACAGAACAAAGCCTTTTCGATTTTTACATATTTTTACTTATTATATAACCTTAATACTGCATCAGTGATTAAATACTTAGTACACGTTTAAGACGAAATAATATCCAGAGTTAATTTAACTGTCGCTTAGAGCGCCAAAGAATAATGATAATTTAACTTTAAATTAATGATTTTTTTAATTAATTCCACTAATACGCCCTTAATCTTTGATATTTAAAAGTAATGTTGACCGTAACATCGGAACATTAAATAAAAAACTGGCTAAAGACATGTCGGGCCATGCTCATTATAAGGGTCCGAAGCCGTTATCACGAAGAAATGCATTACAGATGAAAAGCTTTTTGAAGAAAAGTTTGTTGAAAAGCGCAGTTTTTCAGCAATAATTCAAAAATAGTATATCTGATCATGTTCATATCCGATCATGTTCAAAATAATTTTGGTTGAAAGTATTTATTAAGCGTTACCAACCTTATTTTTTTTCATATTTTTTGGACTTTGGTTTAGAAAATAAAGGGGGTACACAAAATTTCTGGAACTTTTGAAGCAATTATTTCCGAAATTATTCACATAATCAGAAAAATTGCTTAGAAACCTTAAAGTTTTTAAGAGAACTAACGAAATATGTACCACACGTTGGCATTTGTTGAAAAAAATTTTTTTCGGCTTCTGGTGCATGTATGCAGTGCCCCCCCTAGAAATATTTATTTTTGTTATTTAACTACCAAACTAAATAGCGGCTTATACAAGACACATACACTATAAATTTTATTAATATACGTTTAGCAGTTTCTGAATGCCTGTCACATACGGACGAACGGACGGACGGACATGACAAAACTATAAGGGTTCCTTTTTTTGCCATTTTGGCTCGGAACCCCCAAAAACAAACTTTTTTTGGTCAATACTACAGCTATTGCATTGAGATTCAGACTACTCTAGCATCCTTTTTTTTCATTGCAATCGCTTCACTGTCTGTCCGTTTGATGATACGTTTATGTTTATCAAACCGATTGAGTCCACACGACTGGTTCTCGCGTCTGACGTGCAATCGGGTTTGTGTTCCATTTTATGGCGTCAAAATAGAAAAAATGCTAATCGTAAAATCATCCGTGACGTTTGCCAGACGGGGCAGAACGTCCGGTAAAATTTACGGTTGACGTTCGCGAATTGAGTCTTTACTTTTGTTCGAACAAAAAAAATAGAAGTGGGAATTAACAAGCTTAGGTATTGTATAGAGTTACGTGAAAATAGAATTCACCTACTAACGCCTACCTCAACCGCGGAAAAAGTGTCCGAATTTTCGCAAATATTTTTAAATATATTTAATTAAGATGCTATTAAAATTTCTACGTGATTTTTTCATTATCAAAAACTACAACTTTGGGGTTTTCCGCTTTGATGTTGACCCGTCCAAAAGCGTCTGTCCCATTTAATTTTTCACTCGAAACCAACTCGACACCTTCGAGAAGAAGCTACTCGTCGGCTTCCGAATCAAAAACCTTTTCTGCCGCGTATTTATCTTTGCACCTTTCATGCGTATGCGCAGTACCCGTTGCACCCGGGTAGGTCAGGCGAGAACACACCATTACCCTCGCATCTCGTCTATATACACTATTGTGTGAATATTTCTACACGATCAGACACATCACGATACGTGCGCCATTAGCTCTCCGACTGTTTGTACAAAACAACTCGACGTCATCGTCAAAATAGTATAAACTCGAATACACTTCGTGTTTTGTGATTGCTCCATGTTACGATGCTCGAGATGATTTCTGTTTTTATTCGTTACTGTACTGTATTAAATGCTTATAATTAAAAATATAGTTTAAAAAAATCACATTTAAAGCACATCAAACTAAAAAGTGAATAATAATTCTGAATATGAACTCAAAAAAATAATGAACAATGACGAAAATACTAGAATTATTGTGGAAAAAGCGTGGGTTGCCCTATGTACGAAAATGTGGCACAAAGCGCCCCACGGTTTTTCCACAATAATACTAGTATTTTTCGTCAATGTTCATTATTTTTTTCTGCTCAAATTCAGAATTATTTTTCACTTTTTAGTTTGATGTACTTTAAAAGCGTGTTTTTTAATTTTTTAAAACTACATTTATTTTCCACTTTTTAGTTGGATTGATTGTTAAAAATTTGTAATTTTTAACAATACAACAATAGTTCAAATAAATAATAATGCTTATTTAGTAACAGTAATAAGCCACTTGCTCTGACGCAGACGGTACGTGACGAAATTGTTCGATCCTGGCGATCCTGATCAGGATAAGAGGATAAACTTATCAAATTATTGTATTGTCACCGGTTCTTGATACGTGTACAAAGTTTAAATTAAAACTGTCCGTGTAGAGTGGCACAAAATCAAGTGTAAAGGAGTCGGTTACGTACATACAGGTGAAACTAACTAAAGCGTGTTTAAAAGAAATTACACACTTCTAATTATGTCAAATGTGACGAGTATTTAAGCCGATCACGAGCCCCGGCGCCCCCAAGGGCGGTGCAGGGACTACGCCCCCCGCTCCCCTCTCGCCCTTAAGCACGCGAAGTGGACACCAAGGTTCGGTACTTCCAAGAGCGTCTAGACCATAGGGTATCTTTGTATTAGCGCTAAAGAACACAACGTTGCAAAAACCAGCGGCCACATAGATTGGACAGTTGCAAGCGAAAGGTCACTCGTCCGAATCAGCGACTCGCAGCGCTCGCTTATTACGCATGCGCTAAATTGATAGGGGGGCATTCGTTAATTTGGGAGAGGGGTCTCGACAAATATCACGCAGTTTTTTTCTTCGCATAGTGTTAAATTGCGAGAATTTCTCGTTATCATAAATTATAAAATTATTTATATATATATATAAAAGGGCGTATCTTCATGGCACTTACTTCCTTTTCTTGAGGAGTGCTGTTTTTCGGTAATAACTAAAAAGTAGTACATCCGAACATTTTCAAAATAATCATCCTTGAAAGTATTTATTATGCATTATCTTGGTTATTTTTTATATATTTTTTGGATTTACCGTTTAAAAAATAGAGGAGAGGGATACAATTTCTGCAAATTTTGGAGCAATTATTACCGATATTATACATGTAATCAGAGAAATTGTTAAAAACTTTAAAATGTTTTTAAAAGAACTGTCGAAATATGTGCCACACGTTGATGTTTGCTGAAAATTAAAATAAAATTAATTATATATAATAATAAAAAATAAATTAAAAAGAAATGAAATCTAGCGCCGCGCGGGTCACGTTCCACGTTGCATCAACTACCGTACAGAGACGACATAACGCTTTTTCCTTACGTGACGGTTTCTACTAAAGCGCACCTCCTGCGAGCCGCATTAACGAAATCCGTTCCAAAAATAAACAAGATAAAATTTTTTTTAAATTGCTAATCCAAGAGGTTTAAGAATCTGTAACGCCATTACGGACTAAATCCATATAAAACACGCATCGAATTCCGTTTACAGAGATGGCACGGCATTTACGATTGCATACAGTTTAACCGATTTTGATTTTGTATTCTCTAATTGTAATGGAATCCAGTTGGCATAAATATTTCATCGACAAACATATTTTTTTTCCTGTGTCCGTCTGTGATGCTGTCGTAGCAATGTCTAAATGAAACATGCCGTTCACACGATACAAGAGCGTAGCGTAACTCTTATAATGATTCGTCTTGTCTGTTTGTCAGAATGTTCATCGAAAAGAAGCTTCGAGACGATCGAATAAATTTTGATGAAATATTCAGTAATAATAGTGGGTATTTCTGTTTCTAATATGCTCTTTAAATTATCTCGATATCTTTAAGGATTTAAGAGATAAAAACAAATGAAATGTAATAATCATATCACTGGTTGACGATCAGAACTGTGGGGGTGGTGGGGCACGGTCTTTTATAATAATCATGAGCTATATGATAAAACACGCGAGAAAATGCTATCCTCACACGATGATTTTGTAAGGACTAGGTATAATAAAGAATAAAATAGAGATACCACGGCAACGAGGAAGACCGTGAAGAACTCACATGCAAAGTATCGCATTACCGGAAGGGCAGAGAGAGAGAGAGAGAGAGAGGGAGCTGGAAAAAGCGACACCGACAAGAGCTCGCCTTGTAAGCAACGACAAGCAAAAAAATTAACGAAAACTGCATGTCAGTACGTTTAAAAAAATATATATACAATTGAGAGGCAGAAATAAATGAGCAGACGAAGATAATTTTCTTATGTGCGGCCGTTGGTGTACGCGTTGCGCGACACAACTTTTTTTTTTGTTTCTTTTTGTTTCTGTCCGCCACCCAGGGCTTAATGTGCTCCGAGGCACGGAGCGAGTGGTTTGACTCCGGATCAAAACTAATCAGCCAATTCGATCGTGATCGTAATCGAACCGAGTATCGTCCACTTCCAAGGAGACGCTTTTGACCAGTGGGCCGCCATCGCACCATAAAGTAGCAACGACCGAATACTTTAAACTATTGTGTCACACAAGCTACCGCCGGTCCTCCCGGACCACCCCTGACCTTCCCCCAGCGCGCTCGACGTTCCAGTGACGAAAGCCGCTTAAATCGCTGCGCGCGCACGCGCACGTCTACGGGCCTATGAATAGCCTCGAACTGCACGAAAGTTGTTTACAAGAGTTGCGCAACGAGTCATTCAACCGCCGACGGAGCGGCCCACATCCGAGGCACCGCCGACAGCTGATAGGCGAGAAGGCCGCGATCCGCCGGCGACCGTTTCGAAGGCGTATGCGTATACTAGCCGTTGATCGCGACTTCGTGCGCGCGGTGTGGTTATGAAACATAACAATACGTTTCAAAAATAAACGAAAACTGCCCTTTCGTTTCTTCGTAGTCTCCAGTCGCGAATAGAAAATCATAGATGTTATTTCGTGGTCTTTTTTTTAAAGCCACAATGTTTATAGCGAGCTTTTTCGTTTTCATGAACTTTTATTTATTAAAAAAAAAAAAATAAGAAAGTTACGAACAATTGGGCACATTTGCTTTCTATGACAATGGCACTGTCAAAATCTAACGGTGATTGGGTACCGTTTGTGCAAATGTACTCAGTAGGTACTTCAAATTAAAGGGAGGTAAAATTTTGAATTTGCTTTCTGTCTAGCCCTTACGTAACTTAGCGTGATGAATAGTGTCACGAGGTAAGCGGCAGATGACTTTTAATAAAACAGAAAGTTTTCTTCAAATCGGTCAGCTTTTGAGTGACGCTTGAATCGAACAAACAGACAGAAATTTTAAAAAAGAAGCCGTTTTGGTAGCTATATTATGTGTATAGTACATAAAATTTACTTATTTCAAAATATACTCAATATACAGATTTGGCTTTCTTACGCTTTTATTATGGGCATACATACATAGAGATCTCCTCGGGTGACACGCGATTCAGTAGGGCCGGGAGGGGGCGTGTGTGGGCGCGGTCGCCCTCGACGGGTCGCGGTGTTCGACGGGGAGAGGGTTAAGCGCGAGTCGGACCCGCACGACCCGTGTTCCGTACGGCGGACGGAAACTACGGGCTAGCACAAGGCATCAATAAACTACGGGCTAGCACAAGGCATCAATTGTCACACGTTAAATTTAGAAGATCAACATAACGAGTGACACCTTATTAAAATAAGGCTCATGATTTCATTTGAAATCATGAGCCTCTAAAGGTCTATTTATTTCAGATCGGAAGGCTTTAAAAGTCCACGTTTCCCGCTTTAAATACTATAAGTATATTCTCATACCTACATAAAATTCACGATCTCTAAATAGAAACTATTTTAAATTTCCATAGGGTGAGTGAGAATACATATTCTATGTAATAGTCGACATGTTCCGTCATTTTCTATACAAAATATTACGGATAATTCACATTTAAAAAATTGTGCGACATCAATCACGTAACAATTCCCGAGAATCACCCCCCAGGTCGCAGCCCCACGATTTGAAGCAAGATTGTGGGAGCGCACGTCTCACCGATGTAGTTATTTTAAAACACACAACCAACATCCGACACACGTCACCGTCACTTGTATATAAGAGTTTTTTTTAGTGGGATTTGTAACGAAAAACTGAAAAGAATTTTTTAATGACCCATCATAAGTGTTCTCACATTTAAAAAAAAATGTCCTCAAAACATTTATACAACCCCTTGGAATACGATTGTGTGGATACCACCCTAATAAAAGTAATTCAATTTAATATCTAATTATGACGTTCGCCGTTGATTCAATACATATGACTTAAATATGAATTTATAACATCAGTTTTCATTGCAATCAGGTGCTTCTGATAGATGAACGGACAATATAGTCACAAAAATATGCATCTATTTAAAACCAAACACGCGCACGGAACCCTAAACAGCCGAAAAGTTTCACTAAACTAAATAATAAACAAAGATATCGGATTTCGACACATAAGCAAATATATAAACAATGATAACTCGCTATGTAATAGCGGCGATAAGGAAATAAACAAACACATACGAGTAATTAATCTAATCATATCTCCTCGTTCACAACAAACACGGTTTATTAAGTTGCCGTCAGGTGGCGCAGCCGGCGGGCGCAATGAACTACGATAGTCACCGGTTTCGCTCAAGGTTGGCCCACTGTATACTGTGCAGCGATAGGAAATTCTGTTTTCAGAATGAAATAATAGACCGATTTTCTTAAAAGCATTCAAGTAAATTAATTTTATTAACGTAATGAGATAATAATATGATGTATAAAATTATACTCGTGTAGGAATGTAGATAAATTGATAATTTTTATAAAGTCGGAGAAAAGTCTTTTCGTATTTTATATACAAATTCAAGATAATTCTTGGTCACATTTTATTTATATTTAATTATGTATGTATATAAGTCATTTTGTTCAACAAATTGTTGACGTTTTGTAGGTAGTGACGCAACCCCATCGCTGTAGAAATTTTGGGGAATTCCGATCGAAAAACCTACGAAAGCAGTTTTGACAGACCTCCCTTCTGAAGGTATCGTAACAGGTGAAAATCTGAGGGCGCAGGGTCAGGGCTACAAGGTGGATGCATTAACACTGCCCAACCAAACTCTGTCAACATTTGCCGAGTGGCTAAAATGGGTGTCATGTGGCATTATCATGTTGCAAAACCACGCCCTTTCTGTTGATTTATTCCGGCCTTTTGACGTGACAACGTCTTAAATTAGGTTGCGGCTGGGTCACTTTGAAAGTGTAACGCTCGGTAACGTAACGATGAGTCACCGAACGAGAGAGGCCGCGCCGAATGAGGCCCTCTCCCACTCAACTATGATCGGTCTGCCGCGCGCAGCATAGAAATTAGTGCATAGCTTGCAAATGTATTGCAAGTTATTGTATGTATATTTGTATATAAATACGTATGTATGTGTAAAGGTAAAAATAAAATTTTGTTAATATGAAATTCAGTGCGAGATTCTTTTGTATAAATTAATGTTTTAAATATAATTCTTTGTATAAATAAATGTTTTAAATTGTTACTATTATTTCATCCTTCTTCCTACTATACGAATGAATATTCACATTAAAATGATTTTACCATTCAAAGTCGTTGTCACGTAAAACTTTCGCCCGTATACCGACTTTACAGGCAACCAAATTTTTTTTTTACTCTACTTCTTGTTTGAGTCTCGTCAGCTGTTGGCAGTAGAGATCCGAATGGTTTTGCCCGGTGGCAAAAGCTCATAATCAATAATGCCCTACCAATCTCAACATATACATAGCACCAATCTGTTACAAGTTAATACAGTTTCGATATAGTCTGTGGAACTTGCTCGCCTTTTGACCATAGTCTTGTTCGCACGTTGTTGTCGTGGGTAATCCACTTTTCACCACCAGTGATTAGTTTTTTTTCAAAATCGATTCGGTTTCATTACGTTCCAATAGAGAATCTTAAATGAGTACACGGTTCATTACATTTCTTTTCAATGAGCTCGTGTGGGACCCAAACACCGAGCTTTTTTCAAATGAGTCAAAACCGTTTTTTGGTTAGTCCCTAGCTCTTTAGCTATGTCGTAAGACCTAATATACTGGTCTTGTTCTCCTTTTTCAAAATGGCATTGACTTGGTTCATTTTTCACATCAAAATTATGGGACTAAAAATACTTAAACCAGTTTTGTGCTACTCTTACCGACACTGCATTAGGTTCATAAACGACACAATTTTTTTTTTCTCGGCATATCACATTTTTCCCTTCTTTGTAATAAAACTTTAAAATGTATTAAAATCCTACATTAGATTCACTCATTTTGATGGACGGAAAATCAATAGATAAATGACAGTGACACCGTTTACATTTTTGTATTTTCCTTTTTTTTTTTAAAGTTTTCTTTTTAATAATATCAAAACTAGTCAGATGCAAACAGCTCAACGAAAGAGATTTTACTGCAACTTTTACTTACAAAATATGAAAAAACTTTTCATCACAAAATCGCAAGTGAGTACACAATTCATTAGATATCTTTCAGTGAGCTCGAGCGGGACCCCAGTGTCGAGCTTTTTTGTATATCCAGCTTTTTTCAAATGGGCCCAAACTGTTTTATGGTCATCCCCTACTCTTCATCTATGTCATAATAACTAATATGCCGATCTTTCTCCACTTTTTCCAAAATGGCATTGACTTTATCCGTAACAGGTCGACCTGAGCGAGGTTCATCTTTGATATCAAAATTACTGGACTGAAAACGCTTGAACCGGCTTTGTGCCACTCTTACCGACACCGCATTAGTTCAATAAATGTCACAAATTTTTTTCCCGGTTTGTGTTGCATTTTTCCTTTTTTTTTTTTTTGTAATAAAACTTCATTATGTATCCATTTTCTACGTTAGATTCACTCATTTTGGTGGACAGAAAAACAATAGACAAATGGCGGGACACCGTCTACGCTTTTTATTTATCTTTTTTTAAAAGTCATCTATTTAATGGTATCAAAATTAGCCAGATGCAAACACCACAATCAGAGATATTTTACAGCAACTTTTTACTTATGAAATACGAAAAAAAATATTATCCCCGACCTAATATATCATATTATTTTTATATATTTATTTTATATACATATATATTAGATATAAAATAAATCTATTAAATTGTGACATAGTCGATGCCTACGTACAGACATCAGGTATTATTTTTCGTAGGTACTGTCAATAATGAATTCGTCAAGTATTCAATATAATTTAAATGTCTATTTCCAGCAATGCATATATGATATGGATTTTTAGAGTTAAATGTTGTATGGTAGGAAATACCTTGACCTAATTTTGGGCCTACTCATGGCTTCATGTTTTCGGCGACAATTAATTGTATCAAATTTACAGAGTAAGCATGTATGTGCCTAGCTCTATTTAGCGCCAGATTTTACTAATTTTGTATTCTTGAATATGGTCGAAAGTCAAACATCGATTATTATTATTATTATTATTATTGTTATTTAGAATTATTACTTATTATTTATTGAGTCAAAAATGTATATATGTCCATATATATATACATTTTTAACTCAAATAAAATCATGAAAAACAATTACAAAAAAAAAATCGAAAGTAGTTTTTCTAATCTTCATTTTAATTCTCGACGATCACGTAGCGACTGTTAATTGTCGACTGTCTTATTAAAAGAATTCAAGGTCATGTAAAATGTGAGTGTCACCCATACAATTTTACAAACGAGAACAGCGATACCATAAGGCTACCGGGGCTGAGCAGCGCCCCGTAGACAATAAAAAAAATAACAATAATAACAAGATGGCGCCCTTTCCATCTAGTCATTATGAAACTGCGCACAAACGCAGCGCGCATGCGTGACCTTCGATTCAAGCCCCCGCCGGGCTTACACGTAAACCACATACGCACAAAACACACACACGCACGCGCACGTAACCGGCTGGCGGTGCCGACGGCGGGCGAACGTAGTAAACAAATATTATGTAAATATCGTAACGGGGCTACATTCACGGCGGTCCGGTCTAGAAGTTTCCGGCGACGAGCGATCGCCCAACAGATGCGACACACCGTTGATAGTGTTAATTTCCAAGTTCTCGTTCAACACAGAATCTCAATAACTAGTGTATCGCGGTTCCCTCGAAGCTTAAAAACTATGCCTATCTGCGTCCGAACTTTGCACGTGTATACTGTCGAAATAAATACCATAGGAAAAGGGAATAATTAGGAAGTAAAAAGGCTTAGTTAGCCCTTGTCGCGTCCTGGGATCACACGCGCGGCACCGCGCCCTTTGGTTTTTCATATTATCTTTACCGCACAAGCGTTTTACACGTCGCATATTTTTATATCGTCGGTAGTCGCAGAAAAGCGACACCTATCGCCCCACCAACAAGAAAGGGAAATAGGCAAGGAAACATATATAATATACAATTTATAATAATATATATGCATATAATTATTTGTGTATTAAACCGTATGTAAGCAATATTAAACAGATAGTGGGCGTACGTATAAATTGTAGACCGTGTGCAGCGCACCCTTAAATAAGGATTGGACAATAGATTAAGACGGAGTGCGCACGCGGCGATGTTCACCGTCATTACATTGTATTTAACGTGTAGACAGGAACTTAAACTTTTAAACAACAGTAGGTGTGGCTTTGGAATGGTCGTTCGCCACCTCTTTTTACCGTCACGTCACCATACAACGTGTGCGGTTCGGGGATAAAAAATATAAACGATATAAACTTCCGTCAAAATCAAGACTATAGGCGCATACGCAGTCGTGTTTTCACTAAACGAATCGCATACAACGACAGTCTTTATCGACGCAACCAGTTTTGTCTGTGACTTCGTCCGCATAGGATACACGATCACACGAAACATGGCTTAGATTTTAAACTGAGAAAACTCATCAAAATCCGTTCAGCGGGTTTAGCGTGATGCTATAACAAACGGACAAGCAGATAAAATTCTAATAGCCGTTGTTTAGGTTCGGATCCGTCTAAGCGGTCGATCTCAATTGGTTTTTCGACATTATTTCTAATATAAAGGCACTGCACTTCGTTACATTTTTTAAAATATACGTAATTGTAGATGCATATAAGTACATAATATTATGATATAACATAATTTATATAATTTGTTGGGATAAAAACGAGGTAAAATTTTGTGACGTAATAAAATCTAAATAAATTTTATTGCTTTTCAATGAATTCGATTTCACATAAGAAATGCAATTACTCGATAAAAACGGAATTTCGCCCGACAGCAGGAAGCAAAAGCGAATAATGTGTTTATACATCCATAAAAGGATTACCATTTATGTTAGTTTATTTTGGGATGTTTCAACATCGAAACGCGGTGTGAGCTTTTAATTGTCTTTGGCAGATCCATTTTCATATTCCAAGGATATAGGAGAAATGTTCGAAATCGAAGATGGCGGCCGATATACGCCATGTAAAGATTGGGGGCGAAAAAAAATGAAAACGAATGAAACCTTATCGAATGGTGTATCGATGAATAAAGCCTAAATAATACTTGGGCCTTTCAAATATCTAAAATTTTAACTAAGCGAATAGAAAGCTTTCAAGTGTTTTGAAACTCGTCCCCGGTCTGTAGATCAATTGAAAACTTTTTACTTAAAAAAAAAATAAAGACTAATAAGAAGGCTTCAATAAAAATATATCATTTAACGAATTAATAGACTCTGTGAGAACGAAACTGATCAAGGTCCTATTATTTTGTTGTCCGAAATAAAAAAAGGGCCATGCGTTCATAGGGTTTATGTGTATGTATAAACACGTTTGTGTTTCGAAATGCTCTAAAATCGAAACATGAACAACGATTTTGATGATTATCACACTAAAAGAAACATGCTACTATTAACATATATATATATATGGATATTTTGGGGCGGTTTGAATGATTATTCTTGTTCCAACAGCGAAGAAAAACACGTCAAGTCGGAAGAATATCTTTACCGGATCCTTCGAAGGTATGTAGAAAATTTGAACGCGCATGAGCCGGTGTGAAGAACACGAGCTGGACCGTCTCCTTAAAGGAAACTCATGGCCAGCTATGGAATCTTACGTGGATTGGACGAGTCAAAGGCAATAGACAATATACGTATTGGGTTGAGAGGGTAGAACTAAAGGTTTATCCTACCACTACATTTTTTACACTGGATTAACATTTTGGAGAATTTTCCAATATATACAATTAACACATTAATAAAATGGTATAACGATAATGATAGATAACTGTCTCACATCAAAAGAAACTTATTTATCAGTCAGAACTTAAGTTTTCAGACTGGATTAAGTTGAAAATATGAATTTGTCATTTTCTACATACACACACACACACACACACGCGCGCGCGCATATACAATTACATAAAACAAAAATTAAAAAAGATAAAAAAAATATAATTTATCATAACTACACGTTATATAGTATGCCTTATAAAATAGTCGCTTATAAGCATTAAGTGCACCGTAAAAAAAAAACTATCAGAAATGTAAGCAATACCCCTTAACTGCAATATCTTGTCGGTTCCACGGCGGGTGGACGTGAACGATACAGCCTGCAGACCAATTCTGCAAACTTGAAATAGGGCGCGCTGCGACAATTCTTTACAGTCCGACGCGACATCGACCTCGCAACGATAGCGACTGAATTATTAAAGTTTACAGAATCGGCCTGCCGGCGACGGGACAACGCGATATTTCTTGACGCGGCTTCGTAGCACACGAGGGGTGCAAACGAGGAGGGTGAATTCTTTGGCGACGCTCAAATGTCCCTAGTCTTAAACACCTATTACAGTTGTCACATAAAATGCGCCCTAAAGTAAGGGATGCGTCTACGTTTGGGTAAAGCCGCTCAAGAAAATGTAATAAGTTAAATGAAATAACACGGAAATTTCATTTGTACAATAATTACGACTTATTTTTTGACGTGACAACGTCTTAAATTAGGTTGCGGCTGGGAGTCACTTTGAAAAAGTGTAACGCTCGGTAACGTAACGATGAGTCACCGAACGAGAGAGAGGCCCGCCGAATGCCTTGCGTCTCTCTCCCACTCAACTATGATCGGTCTGCCGCGCGCGCAGCACTAGAGAATTATGCATAGCTTGCAAATGTATTGCAAGTTATTGTATGTATATTTGTATATAAATACGTATGTATGTGTAAAGGTAAAAATAAAATTTTGTTAATATGAAATTCAGTGCGAGATTCTTTGTATAAATTAATGTTTTAAATATAATTCTTTGTATAAATAAATGTTTTAAATTGTTACTATTATTTCATCCTTCTTCCTACTATACGAATGAATATTCACATTAAAATGATTTTACCATTCAAAGTCGTTGTCACGTAAAACTTTCGCCCGTATACCGACTTTACAGGCAACCAAATTTTTTTTTTCATTAATTTTTAATAATACCTTGCAATTTAAATTTACAAATTATCCGACACCAAGATGTTTTTATAATTTCTTTTTTATCGTGTGGCAGTGGACAACGGCGGTATCGCAAAGTAGGTGTGATTGATTTTCGCGATATGCAATTTGAAAAAACAAAAATAGTGAAAACTCTGACGGTTTTTTAGGTTGTAGTTTAAAAAAAAAAAATCTGTATGAGCGTCGGCGAATCGAAAAAAAAAAAGAGTTTGATCAGTTTCGTGCCGGCACTTTATTTAAATGTCCTAGAAAACTATTGTATGACAACGGAGTGTATCGCGGTAGTCGTGATTGACAATTAAAAAAAAAAACAAAAAATTAAAAAAGACGCCTTGTCCGCGAATTTTCCACCTTTTTGTCGATAAAATTAGATCTAGTTACCTATTTGCCTGAATGTTCAGCACCACATCAGCGGTCAATATTGTATCATAAATGTTCACACTAAAAAAATAGCGGTAAAATGGAAGTGTTGCCGCTATTAAAAATCAAGGGTTCCATACAAATTTGCAGGTACATATTATAAATAGTTTAGGAATCGAGTCTCGCAGTTTTTTCCGAGCTTTTTTTTTTGTGATTTAATTAAAAATATAAGATTTTCAGATTTTTTTTTCTTCTGTGCAAATTAGTAAAAGTTCAAAAAATTCTACAAAAAGATTTGGTTACCCAGACAGTCACGACCGCGCATACTGTTATATAACCTCGCTGATTGATTACCCACTTCAAAAAATAAAGGCTATATTTTTTTACGATTTAATTACAAACGTATGATTTTCAGATTTTTTCCTATACTTGTAGCATAAGACGGTATTACTTGCCAAATTTCATAATTCTAGGCCATCGAAAAATACCCTAAAAATTTTGATGCCCTTGAGAGTGTCAAAATATAAGGTTTTTGCGGCATAAACTGCCGTATCTCCTTTTCACGTTAACTTAAAAGTTTGATATTTTCACAACTTCAAGGGACTGTAGAATTGAGTATATGGTTTTAATTTCAACCGGATACTTCCACGCGTTTCCGAGATAAAGGATTTTGACAGACGGACGGACGGACGGACGGACAAAAAAGTGACCCTATAAGGATCCCGTTTCTCCATTTGAGGTGCGGAACCTTAAAAATAACGACAGTTGACGAATTTCAGTTCGGACGTTTCCCGCCCGCTTCGCCTCGCACAAATTAAGATTTGACAAAGATAGTTTCAAATTCGTTCCCGTCCCCTATTTTAAATATTGGTTTCTTCGTCAACTGGGCATGTCCTTGGGCATTTATTTCTTCTTGCTGTTGTTTTTCTGGTTTTAAATTTTTTTTTTTCGATAAAATGTATCCTATGTCGTATTACAGCGGGCCCAGAATGACGCCATAGAGTAAGTTTGTATATTGATCTGTCCCTTATATTCATTATGTTGGCGCGAAGTTGATAGCTCTATTGGAATACACTTCTCGGCCCGCTGGATAAAGTATTTCTTTAATACCTCTATGGAAAATTGTATTACAGTTCAGTTATCCGTATCATAAATTATCCTGGATAAATGGGAAAATATTAAATTTTATTATCCATATAAAATATACATTATCATCATTTATTAAGAAATTATAATGTGACGCCTTGCAATGTGACTTGTCAATGATTTTTTGTTTGATTTCAATGTAATTTTTAATTAGACTTTTTAAAATTAAATAAAAGGTGCATTATATTTTTATTTAATGTTTGAAATAAAAAAAATAAAACAGAGTTTAACATCAGTAAACAATGACGCGTAGAATATAAACTCAAAAATGAACAAAGTTATTGTTAAATTTACTTTGATATCTGTTACTGATGATCGGTCAGATTTTATATATCTATTTGGTACTACTATTTTCAATCGCTTTTAAAATACCAGTGCTCACTGACACGCTGCAGCACGGGTGCCATCTGTAGGCCGCAACAAACAACTATTTAACAACAATAGTGCGCTTGACCCTACATTCTGTGACAAATTTCCATCAAATTCACATGTTTACCGAATGCCATATATATCATGAGCTAGGATGTTATGCATCAATAAAACATTAAATAAAATATATGATTATTAAAAAGCTCAACCACGAGAAACTCAAAAATGGAAAACAAACTAAACAGTAAAAATGTTAAATTTTTCTATTCATTAATCAACAGTATTTAGACAAAAAAATATACAGTGTAAACTCTTTATAACAAAACTCAAGGGACTGAGCATTTTTTGTCGTTATAGAGAGTTATCGTTATATGGAGTGAACAAAAAAAAACCAAATTAACAAGAATTTTTAATATGTATGTATGTCTTAGATAATAAATGCTTATACATATAAATTATTGTTTATTATTGATTTGCATATCGACATCCCGCGCCTCACCATTCATTTTACCGTACGTAATTTGATGACGGATTACGACTGATAATACGATAGGTACCCAGTATGCTTGGTCGAAGACCATCACTTCCGAAAACAATGCGTCATACTGCACGTGTTCAAGGCACTAAGGATAACAAAGCTAGACCGACCTTGGATGTTTGAGCTTCAAAGTCTTTGTTACCTGATAACATAACATAAACAATAATACCGATAATAAATATTTACTGTCTAAAAATATGAACACATTTCTTCGTAATTCTTCATAATAGGGGCGTATCGCTATAAAGAGTGTTTCAATATGTGAGTTTTAACGCAAACCAACCAACTTGGGCTCACTCTAACGTTATAGGGAGTTTATCGTTATAAAGGATAATGTTATAAAGAGTTTACACTGTATATTAATAAATAATATTTAATAGACGATTTTAGAATGTATCTAATTATTGTCTGTTACAGACCTTTTACAAATAAATATCTGTTATTAATATTAATGAAGAATATGTTGTATTAATAATTTATGTATTTCAAAGATTAACCCTAATTTTCAGATAGATCCATACAAATTGAACCAATCTTTTTATTCTACAGTGTAATTTAAAATAAATTAAATAAGAATAATCTTTTTCATTAACAAATCTTTTAACAACAATGAACCTTTATTTCAGATAATGTTTAATTATATTTAAAAAAATATAATTTCATTTGTGTCTCTGCTTTTAACATTTTATATATTAAAATACTGTACATAATTTAAGGGGCTTAAATCTACGTCCTTCACCACACATTGTCACCCGTGAGATGACAATGTCCCAAACCAATGACTTAACATGCTGTTTAAGGCATTTCCGCTCACGGTCAGAATCCAACCTAATACCTTCCAAGTAAAAGGCAACGCTCTTAGCCACTAAGCCACCACCTCAAGTATGATTACATAATAAATGATTACAATTAATAGTTTTAAAAGTTCACAGGAAATTGTCCTGAAAAATGATCATTGTTTATCATTTTGAGGTTATCATGTTCGAGCCATGTGTGGGCACGTACGTTGATAACAGGCCGCAATGACTAAAGGATCTCATTTCAGCAGTACGAATGATGTAAATTAAATATTAATTCATGGAAAATTTTAAATAATATAAAACAATAATCATAAGGGTCTTTCAAAATCAGTTTAATCTTGTTGATATGGTACTACAGAAGAAATATATGTAGCACAATATGGTTAGTCAAAATAAATAATGCAAAAAAAAAATATAATTTGATGCATTAAGTCAATTAAAATCAATTAGAAATCAGATTTAGAAGTAATTGCAAGCCGCTATATCTACCTACTAAACTGGACATAACATTTACTAAATGTAAATCATATTTCACATGTACAATGTACATAAAGATATTTTATTAAATATTAATTAATTATATTTTTTGTATGTATTTATTTATGTAATAAACATATGATTACATTGTTTTTTTTTTTTATTTAGTCCGCTACCTACCAGTTTGAGAAAATCCATTAAATATTTCACATAAACACACTTGTTTATCTTAGTACTTTTAATAATAGACAACAGTAATATATAAACAATATGTTAAAAGACACAAACCAAACAGTTATTTTGCATATATATATATATATATATATTAAATAGTTATTTTGCATATATATATATATATATATATATGCAAAATAACTGTTTGGTTTGTGTCTTTTAACATATTGTTTACCACATATAATTTTACTGTTGTCTATTATTAAAAGTATATATATATATATATATATATATATATATTTTTTTTTTTTTTAATTTATTAATAAACTACAATTTTTTTTCTGTAACAAATGGTATTTGTGTTTTTCATAACATTTGATGAATTTATTAGATTGGCTATCAGTACTATAGTATTATTGCAATAGTTCTAAATTATAATAAAAATTATATAACTATTATCAAAGTATTATAAAATTATAAGAGTATATTAAAGGTAACGAACATTTTGTGAAATATTAGCGTAGTTCTGACCGCAGCAGGGATCTCTGTTCATATCACGACAAATTAAAAATAGCATCTATGTCAAAGACCCCGGTTTAAAGGTTGAAGGACTGTAACCTTGAAAAGAATATCGATTCTGTTTATTTACCTTTCTTTGGCAGCCCCCTACCATGACCGTTCCTCGGCCGCCGGCTGTTCTTCCAGCTTCGGTATTTTGGTAGCGGCCCCACGGCGATGCCGTCCTTGCTGTTCGATCTGGAGTACTTCTTCTTCTTCTTCAACTTCTCGGGGGCGGCCATAGCGGTGTCGCCGGCTCCCTCTTCGACGACCGGCTTATCAACGTCCGCCACGTTTGCCTCGGTAGTTGCATGTTCGACTTCCATCACGGACGCTAATTTACTTCGCTTACCGCTAAATTAGAATATAATTTATATGCTAAGAGCTAGAATCGCGTGAAACTAAAGCTAGTGACACCGAAATCGGGTCGTAATATCACTTAAAAAACAATGAGGCGACCACAAGCGTATTTGTTTTGGACAACACACCGGCACGAAGATAGTCAAAAAACATGAAGTAAGTAAGTGCTGACAACTGACACGACTGAAGGAAATAAGCGATGGAAGTATTATCCTATTCAATAAAGAGACCAATCATTCTATACTATTGTAATTGTTATAAACGTACAATTTAATTTAATTGTATTAACTTGACTTATATAACCTAACAAAACAGAAACTACACAAAATTGAAAGTTACTTTTATACAGTGCTCAACTACTTTATTCTAAGGCATTTTAATTCTGTCGCTAAGAAAAAAAAACGTGTCTAACCGGATATGACAGAACAGGTAAATATTGATGTGTTGTCAACTTTTAGTTACGTTCACTTTTACTTATAAAATGAATATTTTTATTTATATGTTGGCAAAAAGGTTTTACGAATACGAAAATATAATTAAATAACGGCAACGTACTCGCCGCTTTCTAGAGCTGCGTGGCGGAAGTGCGCAGTTGGTTTTTGACTGCTTGCATGCTCGTTTGCTCCTCGATAAAAAAACTGGTGTATTCTGATGAAAAAAATAAAGATGTCTCAATCGCCCGCCAAAGTTTAATCTAGTACCACAAAACAAGCATTAAATAATACAATAACATTTATTTTATAACTAATTTAATGAGGTGTACACAAAAAAAATAATTTGTTTTTACCAAAAATAAGTTATTCATTTATGTTGAAGAAGTATATTTTTTTACGAGCGTGCATAAATGTACATACATTTTGGAGTTTACTCCTTAAAAATCAATTTTCATATATAAATCCGGAGTATGAAAGATCATGGGGAGTAAAATCAAACTTGGCGTTACGTTACGTTAGGTTCAGGTCAGTCTCACGTGTATAGAGACTATATACGTATACTCCATATTCATGAGCAACTTATTTTGCGCATCCCTTAACAGTATGAGTACAGAATAGTGCCAACATAATTATATCGGGATATACTTTATTCATTTAAAGTTAGTAAATAACAACTGTCAGCTTGCGGAGTTTTGATCCCAAATTATAAATGTTATCTATATTTATATCAACTGGCATCTATTCATTTGCTATTTATGTGTAAATTAAAGGAATTGACGGATGAGTAAAGTTTACAAAATATTATAAAATATGGAAATAATCTCTTCCAGCGATAGTGTGCCAGAATTTGAAAAATATGTGTATGTGGTAATTAGGTAAGTGTATAACTAATTTTTACAAATAAGTTAAATTGTCTATACAATTGTTGTTTATACAATATATATATGCTGGCGTCCTTGTATTATATTTTAGTTACCAAAAACTAATTGTCTCAGTATTCAATAATATCGATATTGTTCCTAGAATAAATACAACGCGAGCTAACGTAAATGGTAAATAAAATTAATCGTGCTTAAAACTTTATTACCTAAAATTATCATTGTTTATATTTTCATGGTTTTGTTATGTCTTTTAACGAATTAATTGTGTAATTAATATAAATAAATGTATCATACATGCTTTAAATAATATAAAAAATGCATTCCCTCATTCACTAATCTTCATTTACAAATCTATTTATTTTATAATCGTTCTTATGGAATAAACTCCACTCGTGCTTCGGAGCTGACACACACACACACGCATATTTTTTCAGTCAATTTTATCGTATTATATTTATTTTCTTTTTTTAAAGAAAAAGTTTGAATGACATTGTGATTCACGTCTACGTATATATTAAAAAAATATATCTCTACAAAATCTATAAATAAATAAGCACCACTGATTGACTAACTGACTCATCACAAGATCTGCCAAACTATAGGTTCGATTAATTTGAACGTTGGGACTGTTACTTTTTTCGGGACTTAGATGATCACTAAAAAAGAATTTTCACGCAAATCCTATCTAAAAAAAAAAATCATCTACCATCATATGTATTAAATTACCCCTCCTCCTTTCTCTCTAATGAATACGTAATACGGGACGGAGAGCAGAATAGAGAATGGAGCAGAAATGAAAATGGGATTACGATTCAGAGGAATCAAAAGCGAAACTACAATTAGAATCGAGAATAAAATAAATTGATAACGAGAGTAGGATCAGGGTCAGAATCGAGAACAGGATAGCGATTGGGATCTTCATTTCGTAGTGGCGCTGTATACAAACGAATTCATTCAATTCAATGTTTACGCGGGCGGAGCCGCGGGAAAAAGTTAGTTAAATATGAACGGTTGTAATCATATGTGTATAGTATAGTAATAAGACCATTATTACTATACTCTTTGATTTAATATGAATGTGGTAGATCATGATGAATTTATAATCGAAGTGAAAATATGTTAAATATTATTTTACTGGTAGTTTGTTTGTCTTTAGCAAATTCTGGTCTTTTTTCGATCCTTATCTTACTCTAATTTCCGATTAGATTCCTGTTCTCGCTTTTGACACTAGGTTTCCTTCAGTTCTGATCACAGTATCACTCACGATTTTGGTCGATCTTCTAATCCCACTTTTGTTTTCGATTTTATATATACTACTCTCTAAGTCTCGATCCCAGTTCTACTTAGGGGAATATAAAAAAAAAATCTTTACGATATGTGAATAGCTTTCCTAGGACCAGCGATTGAATTCATAAGTGTCCTTCCAACATACAAATTACTCTATGAATCGAAAACAGAGATGAAGGGATATGGAGGATAATAGCATATACAAGGGCGGATCTAGTTAGAGTTGGGGAGGGGGTGGGTTACACATATGAAGTTCAGTCTCGACTCGCTTTAATTCGATTACAATAGGAAGACAAAGTCTCATTTCAAGCGCAGAGATCATGACCCCATGATCTCCGCCCTGGATTTGGCACTAACCATACGTTTATTGTTTCACTGCTAGATTAGGAAATATCAGAGTATAAAATTTGGAAATAGAAACATGTGACAAAGAACAACGAAAACCTATGAAGGAAGATTAAAAATATAGTATAGTCGAAGAAGATTGCTGCAGTGTCTATAGGTACAGAAATATAAAAACTGTCTGTAGCAAATATTTTGAACGTATTAACCTTATTGAGTGGTCTTCTCCATGGTTCGTATGTGATTGTTCTGTGGTTATGAATAAAGGCAATGTCAATGCTGTAAGTCCACTGAGTACCTGTGTAATAGTAAGCAATGAAGTGTTTGTAACCCGAAATGATATCATATAATATTTGGGAAGTTATTGTTTTGTGAGTCACGGTTAATTCAAAATTGCACTTGATATTCAAAATGTACAAAAAAATCCATCAGAATAGCTATATTTTCGATAAATTCAGTGAATTAAAGTCACAGAGCAATGAGAAAATTATTTGGTCTTCGAGCGATTCCAGTGATATAGAAAATAATTCTTTTAATAGAACTTGTGTGTACCGAAATATCAAAACTAGGAAAAGAAAACGCAAAGTGATAGTCCTTAAAAACTCTTCTAAATTAGATGTGACCGTTGAAGATGCAAACGGAAATGATACTATTAGAAAATCGCCAATACTAGACAGGAGTCAAAGGATTAAGTTTCCAAAGACTACCCGAGTGGGAATTAGAGACGATAAAAACCAACTTTGTAGAGCGGAAAGCCCTATTTTGTCATCACCACGTATTAACTATAAAAATAAAATTTTCGTGGATAATGCAAATTCTTCAGGGAACTCAAGTACTAGTTTTAAGAATACTCATAGATGTAAATCTCCGATTTTAGGAATAAGAGCGAAAAATACACTCACTGATAAGTATAAATTTTCTACCGATCATGATAATACAATAGACGATGGTGCTAAATCGCCAATATTATGTCTAAATAAATCCAAAGTTGATTTGAATAAGGGACTTAACCAAAAAACTGTAAAACCAAATCATTTTCGCCATATTCTTGCTGAGATATTGAAAGAGGGTTTAGACAAAGGCAGCGAGCCGATTAAAGGACAAAACATTAATAAAATAAATGACATATTAAATTCTCAAAAATCGCAGTACTCTATATCAGAATCACAATCCGAGGAATCGGTGAATAAACTTTCAGTTGATATAGACAGTGGCAGCTCATCGCAGGCTTCACAAACAATTTCCAAGACGAACGCAGATGCGAGTATAAAATTCTCCATAAAGGATTTGAACGATCTGAAATTGAAACGGAAATACCAGAAGAACGGGTTAGCATATAGACTTCAAAATCTTTTAAAGAGAAGGAATAGTAATTTTCTATTGTGGCAAAACGAATCATATTTGTCTAAAAATTCTAGTTTCAAGAAACCTAAAGAAGAATTTTTGGTATTTCGCATACAAGAAATTTATATCAAATATGGTGTTTATCTGTTGCAAACTGTCAATGTAAATAATGATAGTTATTTGATTGTATTGAACGCTTCTGATTTCGATAATGATTTGAAAAAAGATATGATTCTAAAATTGTATAAGCCCTATGATTTATTAGATTGGAAATTGGATGGTATGAAAATAATTTTGAATTCGCTCAAATACGAATGTGTAAATGTTGACATGTTGGATTCTTGACAAATGTATACTTTTTTAATAAGCATATAGATGTGAGCATTATTTAAAAAATTCTACTACTATCAGTTTAGTGGTTATTGTGCCTGCCTATGATGCAGAAGAATTTAAGCAGAAGCCTGCAACCACCGAGTCTTCCTGTGCAGGTTGAGAATATCTAGTAACAATCGACCATGTAAAACGGTGAAGGAAATATGAAACACATCAGAAAAGTCTCGTCATAATTTTTAAGAGTGTGCAAAACTTGAAACTTTCATCATGCCAGCATGGAGACTGTCCCAATACCCGTTTATTGTAAACCTATGCATGGCTGTTGTATATTATATGAATTTAAAATTTTATAAAAATGAGGTTGTTAAATATATAAAAATACTGTTGTGGCTTAGAGCCGAGATTCATAAATTTTATACAATGTTGACTTAACTAGTACAGTGTTTTTCAACAATTTATACCTTGTATTTTCATTTGGAATCTAAACACAAAAATGAAAACTAAAAAGAAAAATTGTAGTAATAAAATATAGTTTTTCTACATTTATATATATATAGAAAAAGTACTGACTGACTAACTGACTCCTCAATGAAAGTCTACCTAGAAAGCTAAAACTATGCACTGGGGTTCTTTTTAGTATGTATACAAGGAACACAAAAGGAAATTCCAAAATGCAACTCCTAAAAAAGTAAAATGAGGGTTCAGATTCAACATTAAATCGGCATTTCGAATTGAAAACTTCATGAAAATCTTCCTAAAAACGAATTAAAAAAATACATATTTTGAGATTAATTTCTTAAATCGCCCTCTTAGGGGGTGTAAATAAACTTAAAAATTGATATGGTTATCATTCTTGAGAATTTTTAAATCAGAGTTTATACATGCAAAAGCACCCAAAACGTTAATTTTACTTTGTCTCTGTTCACGCATCATGAAAAAAATTGTATGGAATTGAATATGGTTTTCAGTGATATATATCTTGCTGGAAGACTAACTCAGAAAATAGTGCATGTTTTATTCATTCTTTGTTGTTACTAAAAGGGTAAATATGTTTAGTAAATTTTCATTTAAACATTTTTTTAGTAACAATTAAGAGACTGACCAAATTATTTTCTATTTAATATTTTATTGGAAAAATAATAGACTATACTGCACATAGCACTTGCAAATGTAATTAGCCAAAACATATGTGTTTCAGTTAAATATATCTCTCTCGTTCCTATATTTAGGAATAATTAATTGTATTAATTTTTTTCTGAAAATGTGCTTACGTTTCGTGATTGCATTCAAAGATATCACTCAATTTTTTTCTAACTTATTAAATACAAACTTAAAAAAAAAACATTGAAACTTATATAGGAAAAAGTTTTTTATATTTTATGAATAATAAGTTGCAGTAAAATCTCCTTGGTTGTGCTGTTTGCATCTGGCTAGTTGTGTTAGCATTAAATGACATTTTAAAAATTAAAAGTATAAGTGGTGTTCTGCCATTTTTCTATTGTTTTCTGTCCACCAAAATGAGTGAATCTAGTATAGAAATATGATATATATTGAAGTTTTATTACAAAAAAGGGAAAAATGCAACACAAGCCACAAAAAAAAATCGTGACGTTTACGGACCTAATGCAGTGTCGGTAAGAGTAGCACAAAACTGGTTCTAGCGTTTTCAGTCCAGTAATTTTGATATTAAAAATGAACCTCGCTCTGGTCGACTTGTTACGAATAATGACAATGCCATTTTGGAAAAAGTAGAGAAAGGTAATGAAACTGAACCGATTTTGAAAAGATTGATCACTAGTGATTAAATATGAATAACCTACGACAAGAACATTTGGAAAAGATCATGGTCAAAAGGCTAGGAAACTTCACAGATGATAATGAAACCTGGATTAATTTGCAATATCTTGATGCTATGAATATGATGGGACTGGAAGGACATTCTTCCTTATGAGCTTTTACCGGCAGACATAACCATCAATTCAGTTTTCTACTGCTAAGAACTGATAAGACATCAAGCAAAAACAGAGGAAAAATGGCCAAAATTGCATAACAGAAAGGTGTGATTTTTCACCACGATAATGTCAGATCACTCACATCTTTAGCCACTTGGAAAATATTGAGAGTTTGGTTGGGAAGAGTTAATGCATCCACCATATAACCTTGACTTAGCACCCCCAGATTTTCACCTATTTCGATCTCTTTAAAATTGTTTTCATAGTTTTAGGTTAACATCAAGACAGTACTGTCAAAACGACTTCTTGCAATTTTTTGATCGGAAGTCCACCAGCAATAGAATTGTCACTGCCTACAAATGGCAACAAGTTGTTGAACAAAATAGCATACATATAATTAAATGTAAATTAAATATGGTGAAAAATTATCTTGAATTTATTTATAATATAATTATAAAAAGACTTTTTCCCTGACCTCATACAACAAAGGTAGTTTTATGGCATAAAAATGGGATCTATGTGTTTGTATATGATAACACTCACCATAAATCATGTTCGTATAAAACTTAAAATTTAATGTGTTGATAAATGTAGAAAAAAAATATTAACCCTTTTGAAATGATGCAGGTTAATTTATTATAAACCAATTTAAGGCCATAGATTTATGTATCATACCATCAAGGGCACACTCAGGGAGATGGCAGCCGCTTACCTTGGATATGCATGGTACCTGGGTGCAGGTTGGTGTTTCTCCTATAGTGCATATTACATGCACCTAATACAGTTGAACCTCGATAAGTTAAAGTCCAAGGGAAACACAAAATATTTTAAGTTATAGAGGTTTTAAGTTATCAAGGGTCTATGTTAGGGATAGGTTAATATAGAGGTAGGTATGTACATATGTATGTACCCTTGTTCCACCCTTTATCAGCGTGTGTAAGTGTTGTTAGTTTTCTTTTGAACTCATTTTAAGCCAGTTTTATCACACAGTAAGTAAAGCGATGTTTCCAGGACAATGATCAAAACTTATGATCCAAGGCTTACTTATGTCTTAAGGCTAACCGCCGCAAAGCTTTAAAGAATTTCGAAGAAGCAAACAATAGGTGACATGTATTGTTTACGCTAACAATTTAACTAGTGAACACGCAAGCAATAAATACCAAACCTTTTGTTTTGCATACTCTTTCAAAATGACTCATTGACAAACAATTTTGTGTTATAGAGGTTGTGGAAACATTTCTTTAAGTTACTGAGGGCCAATACAGAGATTACTTATTTAAGTTACAGAGGTTGCGTATTTTAAGTTATAGAGGTTTTGGGCTCTGATGGGAAGGAAACATATTATTTTTTGAAGTTATAGAGGTTTTTAAGTTACCGAGGTTTGAGTTATCGAGGTTCTACTGTATTATGTCCATGAATCTAGATTCTCAACAACGCAGCCTAACTAGGTCTGACATAGCTCAAAATTTAGGATATCTATGTGCTAATTAGCTGATCTAATGATGATTTTGCTGCTCTTATAACAAAAAATTGAACTATATCAGTCCTGTTAGGCTGACATAGTTCGCCATGTTATATATTTAAAACATATTGATTTCGGTGACCATCTTTCTATTTGATAGACAGACACAAAATAAAAATGTAGTAGCATAAGTATTTGTAATTAGGGATGTTTTGAGTACAGCGTTGGATTTTAAGTTTGAAGATAATGGAAGGTATCCAAATTATAAACTCGAGATTATCTCTAAAGTGTTTCGAGTTCAACGAAGTCATCGATGAGGAAACAAAACCAGGATTATGAGTGAAGTTTCAAGCGAAAGGAAAGAAATTGGCTGCACGTGCATGTAGGGTGAAGTTTTAGCTTTACCTGTATTGCTTTTGGAAGACCCGAAGCACAAAATAAGTAGGTTTTGCGATCCAAGTGTTGTATCCAGGACAAGTCTCGTAGCAGTGCGGTGTTCATAGTTCCACCTTGATAGTATCAAAGTATAGTGACAAAACTAACTACGGATGTCCTAATGTTTCATGTAGATGTCTAATGTGTTTGTGTATCCTTAAATGTAATATGAATACAGTGGAATCTCAATAACTCAAACCTCGTTAAGTAGAAATCTTCAGTAAGTCGAAAAAAATTGCCATTCCCTTCCGGTGAACCCCTAAATACGCCGTATCTCGAATTATTTAGATTTTGTAACTTGAACAAAATGTTATTTCCCTACGAAGTATTGATAATAAATATTTATACTCTATAACTTAAATTTCAAAAAGGAGACTCCGTAAGTCGTAGTATAAAATATGATGTCTTACTTGGAATTCCCTGAAATAATAGCAATAAATTCCAAAATGAATGTTCAGGTTCGGGGCTTCTAATCTATTGTTTTTGTCTTGAACACATACAATTAATGAATACATTCATGACACTTTCTAAGTAACATAGCTGTGAACGTTATGTTTGTTCTTTGCCGACACAGGACACGATTATTTTTAGCGGAACTTGTCCGTCAGTATTATTTTGGCTGTTAACTAACAACATGAGTACAAAGCGGAAACTAATATCTAATAATAGTATCTCAAAGTTCTTGGTAAGTCGAAAACTCGTTAACTCGTTTTTTTTTTTTGCATTTCCCTTGACATTCGAGTTATTGAGATTCCACTGTATAATGAAATTTGTTGAAATTAATTAAGGTAATTTGTTAAAAAAAAAAGAGATAGCCATTATCCCAAAAAATGGACGAGGGTAATATCTTCTATCATGAATAAAATTAATTAATCCCTCAGTCCATTTCTTTGAACTAGTCAAAATTGGCAGGTGTGAAAACAAAATGACCGAATAATGGATTAACACTAGTGTCATGATTCATAGCTACACGAGTGGTAGATTCAAATCTGAGAATTGAATCCATTCTATGCAATCCTAAATTTGCATCAAACAATATAGTTATTGAATAATAAAAAAGAATACATTTCAACCATGTTTATTTCCGTCCATCACTATGTATCCTCAAATGCACATTCAGCGAATCTTTCCTTGAGAAACATTTCCCACAATGGCTACACAAATAAGGTTTTTCGCCAGTGTGCCTCTTCTGGTGGTTCGCCAATTGAGTTCTCTGGGTAAAACTTCGATTGCACCGGTCACATTTATGTGATTTTACACCTTCATGTATCAAAACATGAGATATCATGGTACATTTTTTAGCGAAGCTGCAACAAAATATTTACACGTAAATTAACTTACTTACAAAATTATCTTCAGATTTCTCAGTTTAATTAAATTGTGATTAGAGATATTATAATACTAAATTCAAATGATGATTTTACTTGTTTTATTGCTTAGTTAAGTATATAATAATTTTACTTAAACACACTTCTCACTAGTCTCAAGAGATTTTTAATCTGGTCTGTGAATGTGTTAAGCGAACAAGCTTATAGTTATCTCGTTTTGGAAAACAGATATTGTAGTCTAGTCTTCAATGTATACTGTTTTACCACTACTACAGAGTGGTGATAGCCCAGTGGTTAGGAGGGTTGTCTTCGAACCACGAGGTACTGGGTTCTGTCTTGACCGTGATTGAAGCGAGCAAAGAAATTTGACTAACTTAACAAGTTCAATCCTGAGCCAATTTTAATCGCTAAGTGCCCAACTTGAATAAGACTCGCCAGGCGAGCAGGTGACGGCGATGTCCGCGTACTGTCGCGTCGCATGTTATTTTTTTATTTAAATTTTTTTATGAAAATAAATGTAACGCTGTAAGTGCTAACTTTATAAAGTAGACAAAGATTTTAAAACGTGAATAGGTACCCTTCATAATTATTAAAAACATCTTTCAATATTTGTAACAATTTTTTATGCACCTGTCTAATATAATGTAGGTGTATGACATTTTATTTCAAAATGGAAAATAATAAAATGCCTCCATTTTTATATTGTAAAAAGTTTATCGTGATGTTAAATTTTAACACCCATTTTCCATTACATAAAGTTAAAATGCATTACATAATGCATTTATAAAAAAATATAATATAAACCATTTTTTATTTCAATTTTCATGGGTATACAGTACGCATGCACAAACTGCCGCTCTGAATTGCCTGCGAATAATGTAATGCTGAGGTTTGACGCTTCACAATCCTTCCTTCTTCTTTCCCATATTCCTATTTTAGGACATTGAGACGCTTCATGACTAACTTCACAGCGCAAGAGTTTCAGGCATTGTACTTGTACATGCATATTGATTTTTTACATTTCCTAAGAAACTCAAATATTTATTATGTATCATTGAAAAGGTCCTGTTTAGGTACAAACAAATTTCCTGTTTTGGTCATAAAACAAAATGGAACAATAAGACTTTTGCAGAATTGAGCACAGGTGGGATGAGATACAGATGGCTAATGGGCTATTGTTTAACACTTATGATAACTGAAGTTTCTTTTGTAGTATCTCTGGGGGTCTTTTCATATTTTACCTGATCATTTTTAAAATTCTATGTAACAGAACAATAACCAAGGCAATAAATAGTTTCTCCTCCACCCTTTAGGCTATGAGAATACTAGCGTAATATTAATTAAGTTTTATAAATATTCATAATTAAAATAGCAGCGGAATTGACCAAAAAACATGTCGAGTTTTTTTTCATAAATTATAATATAGATCATGTATGTTTTTTTCAGTAAATAATGTAGTTTGTGTATGCATATTTAAGTATCTAAATCATTTTCAAATACATTACAATATTCTCTCGCTCGGTAGTCGGTCAACGAACTCGGTATGCGATTCGGCCGTGTGGTTCAGTTTTCGTGAAACAAGTCATCCGCACTGGGGTTTTCCTTCAAAACTCTATGCAAGTCGCCGAATTGAACGTGTTAAATCAAATTAAACCACTCGCTCCACACCTTGAAGAGCACAATAAGCTGTCAGTGTCATCGGATTGGTGACTATGTACTTTAGTAGACTTTAACGGACATGGGGCTTATCATAATAAGCCTCTAATCTAATAAGGTCTAAGCTCTTCATTCTGAAATAAAAAGAATGTGAGGGGGTATAGCTAAAAAGTGAACGATTAAAATATGAAACGACACCTGCAGCAGAATAGATAATTTTATACATGCCTGGTCTTGATGATAATAGATCCCAAACTGTCCTATGAACGAAATTTTCTTAGGAGGTGATTGAAGACATACTATGTTGTGGGTGTCGTCAGCTATTTACTACCATATCTATTCAATTACAGAGTAATGATGCGGTCAATTTGGCTGCAGCACAAAAATGGGCTGACAACCACCAAAATACCACTCTCGTATAATATAGACATGCAGTAGCAGCGTCCACTGTTGCATTTCGTCTAGTGAGTGAGAGTTCCAGGGACTCACTCCCCCTCCATTAGATATGCTATTCCCTTCCAAGAAGACAATAACTCTTCTGGGGTAGCAAGTGTTCACAGACGGTGGTGAACTTCTCAGTAATTTATTTCATGTAATACTTTGAACATATGGTTATACACATTGAAAATGGTAACCTCAATCTTTTGCAAGACCCAATGTCATATTACCATTACTCACAAACCTTTTACACTTGAAATTTTAAACGATATAATATATTGACATTTTATATGGTACCTATAATAATTTTAATATTCCAATAAGTTTTGTAAAATTGATATTATAATTGATAAGCACTGAGCGATTAATAAACATAATGCATAAATTGTAATTTCAGGTTAAGTAAGACCACTATTCTGTAGTAATATACAAACCATTTGTCACAGTAAATGCACTTGTAAGGCTTAATTCCTTCGTGTATTTTCTGATGTTCTTCCAACGAGGATTTGGCTGTAAATCTTTTCTCACAAATTTTGCATGTATATCGTTTCACTCCATTATGGCTCAAAATGTGTGATTCATATTTGCTCAAGACCGTAAAAACCTTATCACATATGTAACATCCAAAGACATCAGAAGTGTGGACTTTTTGATGTAAAATTAGACTCTTCTTGTTTTTATAAGTTCTGTGGCAAATATGGCAGTTGTGTTTGACGTTTTCTTTAAAATCTATGCATTGTTCAGATTCAACATTTTTTTTGTGTAAAAAATCTATATTATCAAAAGACGGCGGAATCGATTTCATATCTAAAACAAGGCCATGTGTGTTAAAAGGGCCGAAATTGATTTTGCTAAGGACATTTTTCTCATCTGTCTCTTCTTTAGTTTTAATTTCTATGTTGTCTTTCACATTCTCTAGTTTATGACAGTCCCCAAGTTTTTCATGCGTTCCTAAATGTATGACCAATGCGTTTTTCCTCTTGAAACCCTTTCCACAGTTATCGCATAAGAATTCTTTCAATTTCGAATGCACTTTTAAATGCGTATCTAAATCGGATCTCTGATGAAATTTCCTATTACATCTATCGCACCTGTACCTTTTTAAGACATCATGTGTTAAAATATGCCTTCTCAAGGTGAAATTCTTATTAAATTCCTTCCCGCATATATGACAGATAAATTGTTTTCCGAAATGTACTTGGTAATGACATTTGAGAGCGTATATTGCTGTGAATTGCCTGTTGCATATATCACATTTGAAATCTTTGGTTCCCATATGATTTCTCATATGCATTGCTAATTTGCTCGATACAGTAAACTTTCTGTCACATAGTTTACACGCTATCAAATCTTCTAGGGTATGCTTTCTTATGTGATAAACGAGACTCGATTTTCTATTGAAACCCTTTTCACAATAATCACAAATATATAAATTTTGTTTCGTGTGTAACTTCATATGTGATAAATATCCATATTTTTGAGTAAAAATCTTATTGCACAAGGAACAAAAATAAGTTTTATTCAATGTGTAAAGTGCATTTTCCTGTGAAGTGTGCTCCCTTTGCGATTTGCAAGTCCGAGGACTTGATACTTTTGCCATATTTTTGTAATGACTTTTATTGAATACAGGTACTTTATACTAGCTATTGTTTAAAACTCTCTTGGTATTAGATTAACAATTTTTTTAAATACATAAAAAATAGTCTAATAAATATCCTAATAAGTTCTAATCGTTTTTGAACTGCAAGTTTGCAAATAAAACGAAAATTAAAGTTGAAAATGTCAATCTGACAATAGTCCTTTTTTCTTCGTATATCGTGAATACAATGAGAAAAAAAAATGGTAGTTCTCAGCGGTAGTAAGCAATACTACACTGTGAAAACGACAGTATATTAAATTATGTATTAAAATCATTAAACAGTGATCATAAATGCTCAAAAATCAACAGCAGAGCAAAATAGAATAAATTAAAGCAAACTGGATCATTTTTCAAGAATCAGTTAGTGTTAATTAAAATTTTCTAAAAGTACTAGAGCTTCATCTATTAAGTATAAGTGGAAACAATTTTTCTTTACAAAAATAGGTTCTTTGATTCATAAGTTTTTTATATACCTATTCGAATTTCTTTTGTGCTTTTTCATTATACTACACTATTACATACCGCATGTATTGTCGAATTTCTATCAATTTCAATATACTTGTCCATCTTTTGCGTGATTTTTTCGTTTTGATAGGGTTGCTTTTTACTTTATCACATTGTAAAACGCTTCTATTATCAACTTTATAGGCTATCCAGACCTCTATCAATTTCAATACAGAAACCATGAAAGTATTATTTTTCCCCTATTGCGACGAGGAAGAGGTAAAAAATATATAAAGCACACCTACACGCCCGTGCGTGCGGATAGTGGGGCTGAAATCCAGGGAAAAAGTCCCCCTAAAGAAATAATAAGTGGGCAGTGCTGTTAGCTGGAATGCTGTGACAGCTTCAACGCGGTCGGACAGCACATAGAGGTGTCGACGGCGCGTGACATGCCCTATGGGCGATTCCTTGGGGATCATCTCGGCATTGGATGTTACTAGACACCGAAACGAGTCGAGTCCGTTTGTCTTACTCGGCATGATAGCGGCCCGGTGGAGTGGGGTGATATGGTCTAATTAGACCTCACTGACTGAGGGATACCTAAGCTTCGTCAGTCATTAGAGTCGTTGACTTCCCTGAGACTTTTTACTGCCGCTGTAAGAGTGTTAGGTTGATCGGTAAGTACATTCCGTGGCCTAAGGAAAGAATGATAGAGTTGAGGCTGCAAAGCGGAGGAGCGCATTGAGCGGATTCCGCGATGTCGAAAAACTGTTCAGAAGCGTCCTTTATTTTGGCTATAGTAGGAAGTTCTATATCCCTGTGAAATACTGAATTTCGAACGTACCAGTGAGCGTTCGAGGCATTTCTACAGAATTTATTCTGAATGACTTATAGTGTATCAAGGGCCTTTGGGGCGGCGTGAGCGAAGGGAGATGTGTATGTCATCGCCAACTTTATGTACATTTTGTAAATAGTGCGCTTATTGCGCAGTGACAATTTACTTGTTCTACCAAGCATGGTGCCGAGGTGCCCTCGGTAGGAAATTGCAATTTTCCTAATGCGCTCGGTGTAATCTTCACTTTATAGTTGAACTATCACAGAACGCTTGCGTTCAATATTCGAAGGCGGGGCGTGTCTAAGTCCACAATTTTTCCTCTCCTAAGCTTGCTATATTTAAATCGTACAGCGGCTCACTTATCAGGGTTAACCTCCATCCTCCAGGTACGGAACCATCGATCAAGTTCATCAATGCAGGTGAAGTAGAGTTGTTTTTTTGTGCCTTGCATGATAATACATCGCGGTATCGTCTGCGAATAACGCGAGTTGGACACCTGACGTCGAACGCGGAATGTCATTTTTGTATGTGGAGTACTTAAGGGGAGAGAGGGTAGAGCATTGAGGAACGCCTACTCTGATTAATCGTCTAGTCAAGTGTGTGTATTTGTGTCTGGAAACAAAATACCTATTCCTGATGTAACTGTTTATAATGTGAATGAGACGATCTGGAACTTCGAGTGCATGAAGTTTATAAATGAGACTCGCGTGCCATACCCTATCAAAGGCTTTAGCTATATCGAAAGAGACAACTACGGTTTCTTGCTTCGATTTAAAGTCCTCCGTGATGTGTTTGACTAAACGGAGGACTTGCTGGAGACATGAATGTATAAGGCGAAAACCGAACCGTTCATCTATAACAGAGGTTCACAAATTCTTTTGTTTCATAGACCACTTTCAAAATTTTGCTGGATCCGGTGGACCCCCTGCAGCTACATCACTACCAACTTCTAAATCTCGAAAGTGAAGAAAAAAAAGTGAAGATTAGATCTATCTATGGAAACTTGCGTTGTGGCTGAGTTTTAAAGACGTATTAACAGTTTTCGAAAAAAAAAAAGGTTAGAATTGATTGCTTGATAGGATTAATTATTTGATAATAAAGTCGACTAAATAAATTTTCAATTAAATTTTAATTGATTGTGCTGTGAGTGGATATCAAAAAAGTAAAGTTGGCCAATAGAAAAAATGATTTGATCCAACTTTACTTTTTTGAAATCTACAGTGACTCACAGCACAAGAACCAATTCTCACAAATTTTATTTAGAAAAGGTCCCATTCGGAATGATAAAAAGAAATATAGTACATTTCCTTGTATTACAGGTACATATTTATTTAAATATAAAAATTATTACACTATTAATTATTATTGTTATAACAGTCGTAATATAATTAAAATTATACACTTATAACATAATGTAATTTCTACAATGGTAATTACAAAAAAAAATATTTTAAATAAGAGGGATGTACTTGATGGATTGACAGCTAATTATCAATACTTGGCTTGAGTTTTGTAAGGAATAACCGTAAATTTCCTCTTTCTGTGATATTCAATGTGCTCCTTTTTTTTTTGTTAATAAGTTTGTAACGGCACTAAAACTTTTTTCGACGAGATATGAGGAGGGAAACGCCATCAGAAGTTTTTGCACAATTCCCCACAGTTCAGGATATTTTTCGGGTATTTCTGCCTGCAGCCAAAATTTTTGATACCCTTTTTAAATGTCACTTTCAGTTCCTCATTAGTGCTAAGCTCGAGTAGCTCCTCTTGTAATATCACATTCTCCACTTCCGTCTCATCAAATGGATTTATGATCTATGATGGTATTTCCATCGATAGAATATCTTCAAATCTGAATTTAAAATCATCATGCAGGGCAATCAAATGTTGAACGTTCACCTAGATTCACAAAGTTTACCTAGACAGCTCAGGAGGCTGATTGGTCTGTCACTGGAAAAGAGGTCGCGAGGTTTCCCCTGGTTTATGAATACCTATTATCTCTGCCTTTTTTCTACTTCAACTTGATATCTGTCAAGCC
The DNA here is from genome assembly GCA_005406025.1 of Eumeta japonica. Classification (NCBI taxonomy): domain Eukaryota; kingdom Metazoa; phylum Arthropoda; class Insecta; order Lepidoptera; family Psychidae; genus Eumeta; species Eumeta japonica. The sequence goes on from BGZK01000730.1 coordinate 204,156, forward strand.
TTTCGATAGGGATTCGTGATGGAAGAACACATTCGAGGGTCAGCGGTGGGTTGCATGCTGCATGTCAACACATGTCATAGACAAACGTCTAATTGTGGATTTCCGTGAATTAACACCCCACACAATAGAGTAATAGGCTTATATTGGCAGTTTTGATTGCAAAGAGGATATTTTAATTGATTTCAACTAATTATTCTTATTTCCTACTTCAACTAATTACTAACTAATGGGGGCTGGGGGGATAGCAATTTTTAAGGCACGCGTTAAATATAACGACTAATAAGCCCAATAGAATCAAGGAAAAGCATTTGACAGCTTTATTGCTGATTCCATCCAGACCCAGTGCTTTTCTGGTGTTGAGAGATTTAATCAGCATTTATATTTCGTTGGAAGAGACGGGAGGCAGATCGTCTTTAGATTCGAGGGAGCCTTTGTGCCGGACCTCTTCGTTGTTGCGGTGTATGTGTAAAAATGTCATACGGACGGGAAGCGTGAGAGCATGGGGAGCGTGAGAGCATACTATCCGCTAGGTATTCCACTGTCTCCACGTTCTCTAAAGCAATAGAATTACCTCATCTCTTAAAAGGAGGTACAGGGATGTACCTCTCTGATTTGAGCACTTTGGTAATATTACAAAACGCTTTGAGCGTGTACGTGATTACCTCCATAAGATCGTTCCAGTTCTTATTTTGGACCTCCTGAATGCCAGTTCTCACTCGGCATTATAGGGCTCGTGCGCTGAATCTATACTCTGCAGTAGGAAATGCGCTTGCGCGGCGCAAAGCTGTGTTTTTCTTTTAGGGATTCGAGAACATCGGCAGGATACTTCCGGTGATTCGAGAACGCCGGAACTTCCCGCACGTTGTTCCCAACCACTGTCCTGGCGTGGTTGGTAAGAGCACCTATGACTGAGTCGATTTCGTCAGTTTTATTCATGTCATCGGGAATGCTATTTAGGGAAAGAGTGTCAATTTCCTCAAGCGCGGCCGACACTCCGTTCCAATTTGTGATTTTTATGGTTGGACGGGGACTTCCGCCGGCGGCAGTGCCCATCTTTAATAAGACCGGTAGGTGATCTGAATCGAGACAGTAAAGTGTTTCGATACTGCTCACGTTAAGCGTGACGCCTTTAATTACGGCACTGTCCAGCGTGGAGGGTGTATTAGAGGGATGGTCGGGGTAGTAAGTCGACATGGAAGGCGCGATAAGTAATTTCAGACAGACACTATAACTAGAATATAGTCATATTCTTTAACTGCGCAATTGTACAGATACTCTTATAGTCTCTGTCTGCTCCCTAGGAAACGGATGTAGGTTTACATAGGTATATTACAATAGAAGTTGACTAGAAGAGTAGGAGTAGTATGCAAATTCCTGAATTTAAAACGACGTGTTTGCCATTTTCTGTACTCCCGGGGTACAAAATCATTTAAATACAACAATATAAAGTCTCTAGGCTGTCCAAGTCAAATTACTATTTAGACATTATAAGTCGTTTTTAGTTTCTACCAATTTTTGTGTCGCGCCGCGACGCGTATGCTAGTCAAATAAATGACGCACTAAAATTAGTATGTTTCATGTTCTTTATTTATTTTGTGAATAAAAAATACAATGTTTTTGAGGTATACATTATGTAAGAACTAGACTAAGTCGTTAAAATATTGAAAATAGGAATAAATTCTTTATATTTTACTATGTATTACATAACTGTATATGCAATTATCGACTATGTATGTTCATTATTAATTATGGACTATATATAAAATTATGGACATACAATTTTAATAACAGCACAGACGTCAACATAGCATAATAGCATATAAAGTAATATTCAAACAAAGCAAAAAAAATTCTCTACTAAAACATAGTTTTATTAGTAAATTTTTGCTAATAGAATGGCAACATTGAGAGGAAAACTACTGAACTCAGAATCCGTGCTAGGAATTATTGCAGTCGATATTCGATGCGTTCGTGTCGCGTGTAGTTTATCGTTTGCATATTTTGTTTTGTACACGGAATAAACAATGAAATATAAGTTATACTGAAACGATATTTATTAACAACACTCTATTTTTCATTGTTTAATTTTTTCCTATGCGATTTCAATGCAGTTATATTTATAGAAATGTTTATATGCAAAGTATTGATTTATTTCTTCGCGTGATTTGATTGTGGGGTTCGGAACGTGAAGACGCAGGTAAGATGGTTTTTAATAATAACTTGATTTACGGGAATGAATTGAATTCAATGTCATAGTGATTTTTTACATTATGTATTATTTTATTAGAAACGTAATTTTACAGTATAAATGTTAATCCAATTGATTTACGTATTTTTTTATCTTGTACGCGTATGTCCGTAGATTTTGTATTTTTGCTGTTTTCTGCAAACATAACACTTATTTAAGTGATAAATGTTTAAATTTGAGGTATATTCCGTTCATAAATGTATTTAGGTCTTGATTACGGAAGGTTACATTTTAATAAGCAATTTTTATGATAATTTAAAAACTAAGACCAATTAGATAATAAAGCTAATATGGTTGTTCTTAACTATATTTGTTGGATATATATCCAAAAATATTTTAATACTTTTAATTATTAAATTGGCGGTATTGGCGGGAATGCGAGATGTTAAAATATTATCGAAGATAGAGATCGTAATTTACGTAATTTTAGTTCAATATTAATATAAATTTCCACAAATAAACACTTATCCATTATCAAAGAAATGTAACAAATTTTCACGAATTGTGTGTTATACATATTTAATTTCGCCCATTGTAATCGGTTAGTTTAAAAAATAAAATAAATTATTAAATAAATAAAAGAATTTCAGTTCGATAATATTTATTAGACCGGGATTATGGAATAATTTTTTATTTATTGTTTCTGAGAAATAATTATTTTATATTTATTTTGTGTCATTAAAAAAATATTATTTATAACCTACATAGTTTAAAAGTTTTTTTTGAAATTCCCGATTAAATTTTAGTAAAACGGCAACTATTAAAAGAATATTGTAAATGTCAAAATTGACCTTTTTTGTATGTGTGATGTTAAACAATAATTCGGTGATCATCTTAAGCTCTGACTATTCTGTTCACTACTCGCTTTTGCCCGCGGCTTCACCTGCATGTATATAAAATAACTATCTGAATAGTTATAAAATGTTGTCTTTATCGCCAAAGTTAATTTGAAACTACGCAAATTAAAAACTACGCGCTACACATGCTCTAATTATACATTTAATTTTTTTTATTTAGTACCTCTTCCGTCTTTTAAAATAATATTTAAAAAATGTCACTTTAATTATTAGGGTTAAAATTAAGATAGGAAACGTAAACTTTATTTTAAAAGTGACTATCTCTTGAAAATCAATTCAAAACCAGATAGTGGAAGAGGTTCAGACATTTTAACTAAATTAATTATTTTATTTTGACATTTTGACCAAATTCGTTCTGTTTTGTTTTTTTGCCTACATTTTAAGGGAATTAATTTTTGAGTTTCAGCTGTTTAAAATTTAGTCCTTCCCTAATATGCTATCAACTTGGTCTGCATAAGATTTTCTAGAACAACCTTTGCCGAACTCAGTCTCACATTCGCTCTATTCTGTCAGTCTATTTTCATTCATCCTTTTAAAAATATTGTACCACAGCTGCAGACCTTTATAACCGATTACGGCGAATCCTAAAAGGAGAGTTATGTATGTATGTATATGTATGGCCGTTCCTATGTTTCCTCGTAACTTTTAAACTCATGAACCGATTTCTGTATGTCATACGTCGTTAGATTTGACTTAGTGACGCAAGTGTCACTGTCTATATTAAAATTGTAAAAAAAACAAAATGGTGGCTTTTTCGTCCCAATTTAGATGCTTTGAAAAGGTTGTTTTACCCTAAATACATCGAGTGTGGTACCGAAATGCAGAATTTCAAGAGGCGATCATGAAAATACTGCATACAAATGGACAGCAACGTGGCACTTTTTTCCGTTGTAAAATATCATATTCTTATTATAATACGATAAATAATAGTAACAAAAAACACGTTCGAACCGTTATGTATAATTTGTTTATTTGCGAAATTGCGACGTTGCCGCTCCTGTCTCCAGCGCTAACTTTCTTCCGATTCCCGATTCAGTGTGTATACAACGCGATGTGAAAGCGCACGCGCATTTCTGTTTACGAAAAATCTCGCGACGCAAGAGTGAACGATGAGTTTATTTAGTGCCAGTGAGTATTTGGATATGGTGTCAGTATAAGTTCAGTGTGGATAAGGTACCGGTGGTAAATAATATGTATTTTTATATCAAAGTAGCACTTTTGTTGCGATTTGATGTCAAAGATCATTAACATTATATTTAATTACGCGTTGTTGTGAAAGCGCGTGCGCAATCAGGTGGTACTGTTGCCACAGGGTGCGGCGACGAACCAGAGTACCTTTTCAAAAATTAATAATAGATACTAAATAGGAATATTATCCTTTATAAGTAAGTAGTGCTGTTCATTTGCATCTATCTATACACGTTTAAGCGAAATAACACTGACTGTCTCATCACGAGATCTCCGAAACTATATGTCTGATTGACTTGAAATACGGCATAGGTACCCTTTTCGAGGCGTAGACGCTCACTGAGAACGGATCGTACGCAAATACTATAAAAAAAAATAACTTACCATCACATATATACCCTCCCGATCTTTTTCTCCGATCGATACATAATGCGGGACGGAGAGCAGAATCGAGAACAGGACAGCTATCTGGTTTTCGATTTCGTAGTGACTCTACATGCAAGACCAAGGAATTCGTTGTATGTCTACGCGGGCGGAGTCGTGGGCAAAAGCTAGTACCGGCACGATGATCTCGCAAATGGCTTTGACGATTGCGATGAAAGTCGTGTTATTTCGACAAAATTATTCCTTTTAAGTTGGTTTAACTGTGCGTGCAACTTCCCTGGAATACAAAATTGTACAAGAAAGATTCTAACCGTTGCTAGTATGTATATTGTAATAAAACAAGTGAATGTCGCTAACAGATTAGTTTCAAATCAAAAGGTATACACAGACAATTATACAATATAGTGGATATATTGCACAAGAGATGGCGCTACTAGTAGCTAAACACAAATAAATACTTTTATTATTTTGATACAATATTATAACATATATTAATCTAATATTTTATTTATTTATTCAGTTTTCATATTATTTATTTTATCTACGCATTTACCCAGATACCTAATACGTTATGTATATAATTGTGTATACTAATCTATAGATATAAAATCCATTGAAAAATAACATTTGGTGTCTGATTCTCTTAAAATGTCCGACTCTTCTGACTTGGCAATAATTAAAAATAAGTCCGACTACACGACGAATGTGGGTGACGGTGATATGTTCGACGCCCCCGTCATCCACACGACGCAATTATACGATTGGAAGGTGTTGCCAGGAGCCGCTACGACGGTAAAATATTTATAAGTAAGGTGACCAACTATTTTTTATTCAAAAAGAGTACACTTTGCGAGTATTTCATACATGAAAAAAAAAAGAAAAAACGATAAAAACTTTATTTTCTTTCAAACACATATTTTTCTTCGGAGTGGATTTTTTTTGCTAAATGAGGATGTTCGTCTAATAATGTAGTCACATCCGAACAACTTACATTTTGCATATTAAATTTGACTGTTAAGACGGCAGATATTTTTTTTACAGAAAGAATAATTTTAAATATTTAATTAAAAAAATTGAAATAAGATAATCTAAAAAAATGTTTTAAAAATACAAATGAGTATAAAATTATACAAATGAGTACTTCCAGAGTACAGGATTTGAAAAGAGTACGGTTTGCAAAAAATGAGTACAAAATTCAGTAGGTGAGTACAGTTGGTCACCTTATTATAAGTGACTAGTGGCGCGAGAAGAAAATTGTCTGTACATTGCTCGCCATTTAGTCTATTTTGATTAACAGCTGGCCTGCTAATGTTGCTGCTAGCATTGCGTTTTATCCTGATAGAAAGCCATGAATCAGCAAAACGCTGGCGCGCCGCAAGCAGCATACGTCCGTGGCCAGCCCGTCGAGCTGATTTCGACCACGCGACTGTGCGTACGCGCACGTTCAAACCGTCTGATTTTATAAAATTTCAACTGTAGTCCGTTCCAAGTGAATTTTGATTTAAAAATTAATCTCTGCATTAATTAAAAAAATATAATGATTGCCCAATATAACCACGTACAATACCGAATGTAAAGTTATGTACAAAGTTTTTGTTACATATTACATACAATAAAACAATAGGATTCTGTATGTCTGTATATTTAAGGTATGTATGAAAAATCGAGAGGACTCAATAAGAGAAAGATGATATAACAGAATACAACAATTTTTTTTCTGTCTATTCGTACGTAGCCCTGAAATTACTGAACGGATTTTATGCGCTTTTCACGCACAGATAAAACTTGGTTCGGACCAGAATGTTACACTTCCAAAACTTATTCACATTTAAAGATCCGGCCAGAGAAGTTATAAGGCAAATAATAATTGTACTAGCTTCGAAGGTCTATCCAGGCATTACGATAAGAGTCAGCAATAACGACCAAAGGAAAAAAAAACAGAAAACCTACACTTGACCTTCTGATCACTACGCGCTCGACTTATTGAAAAATGCATAAGGACGGAAAGGGTCTTGGAGGGGGGGTGCACCGGAGAATGGGGGAAGGGGTACAGTTGAGATAAAAGTTTTATGTGACAGACAGATTACCATGCGAGCGAAGCCGCGGCCAGGTAGTATATTATAAATCTGAGAGAATTGTCTGTCTGTTTGCGCACGCTAATGTTGGCAGAGGATTTAACCGATTTCATTTAACGTGTTTTTATGATCGTCAGAATTAATTGAAGTTTGACTTTTTATTATTTTTCATAACAAGATTTAGGAAATTAATAACAATACTTGACGCACCCTGTGCGAAGAATTCGCACAAATTATACATAATAATTGTCAGTTTACAAAATTACTACAAATATTAATTTTATTTCCTTTTTATTACAAAACTTCTTGATGTTTTTTCAAACTCTTTGACGTTGTTTCAAAATAAAGTCGTCAGATGGCAGCATATATATATATAATTTTGATAATTAACTTACAAAAACAAAAGCAATAACACATTTTTTTAGTTGTTGATGCCGGTAGAGCAAACAATTATCTATGAAATGATATAAAATTTATGTAGAGTAATTGTAAGGTTTTTTTTTTTTAAAAAAGTGAGGCAAACATCTTAACCTTAGCGTATTAATAAATATGATTTTTCTTCGTTAATGACGATGGAGACCAGGTTAGCAGAATTGACGTCGCCGGCTACCACAGCGCTGCGGGGCTCGCTCAACGGCCGGGTGGCAGAGGGAATTCTGTCCGGTAGTCTAGCAGTGGGGATAGCCGATCGTCGATAGTGAAGTTCCCGTAAACAGGAGTAGGGATTGATACAATGACTCGAAACAGAATCGAAACAGGGACAGCGACCGCTATCGAAATAAACAACACCGAGATCAGAATCCAGACTGACGCAGAGATTGGACCATAACCCTTAGGGGGCCATGTATACATCACGTTACGCGATTTTCGTACTTTTTTAACTCGCGCCCTTTGCCTAGTAAAGCCTTGTAAATATTGTGTCGACCCCCCTGTCATAGATTGTGTTGTGTAACTTTTAATTCCATTAAAAAATCTATTTGGCCGAAGCGGTTTTCCAATAATTAGAATTCTTTAAATAACTTTTGTTTATTGAAAAAAAAAAAATAAAATAAATGGTAATCTCCTATTTTTGACGACACACGTTTAGTTTTAAATTATTTTCAATTTTAAAACGAATGTCGAATGACACACATCTCTGGCTATGCGACATTTTCAGTACACGTACATGAAATCTGCACAAACGGTTGGCCCTGCAGGTTGTCTCTAAAGCCTTCCGCTATCATATTTATCGATGCGTTTTTGAGAGCCTCGAATCTTTAAGTTTATGATTTTTTTTTAACTCGTATATTTTGAAGACAGTCGACCTTGCAGGCCGCCCATAACAATTCTTGGTCTTTCGAGCTCAAACCGTCGAAAGATATAAATAACAGTCAATTTTAGTGCTTTTCGAGCTTTGCGAGCTGAAAAATATGGCTATGATACGTTTAAAGATCTTCAAGTTCAAAAATATTAATTTAAAAAAGTTATTCATTAAATACTCCAACTACTTAATCTTGCGAACGCGCTGTCTAATTTTGATCCACTTTAGGGCATTTGACTTGATTCCTTAAGCAGAAGAGATGACCGAGTATCTAACATTAATCCGTCAAGAATTTCGCAAGTTATTTTGAAAAAGCAACATTTTTTTCGACCATCTTGTCAACAATGTCTCTCAAATCAGCGAACCGGTTTTGATGCAGTTCGCAACGATCGATGTTGTTTTTTTTTAAGGAGAACGGTTTATTAGATTTTAGAATTTATGGATAGAAAACATTTTAAAAGGTATTGTATAAAAAACACTTCTTACGTTAACTCTTGAACAAGTCAACCAATTTTATGCCATTGACTGCAATATATGTAAATTTTTAGGGAAAACAGCTGATTATATTCTAGTATCGATGGGTAGACTAGTTAAAAAAAAACGAATATTTGTTTTTGAGATTTCTCGAAATCTGCAGGACGCAATTAGTCCAAATTTTCAGAAACTTGAAAAAAACACACAAACTTACAAACATCTCTCGGAAAATCGTAAAAATAGACTCCTAGGACCATAAAACGTCAAGATCTGATAAAAATCCGATCTTCTGAAGACAATGTCTACCCAATTTATGAAAAATTTTCAATTTTCATAGCGGGAACTTTAAAAAAAAATATGTATCTGCGTCACGTGACACCGGGTCGCATTGTCTCTCTTCAAATGTGACAGCACACCATTCACCCCCTCTCCTTACGTCCCGTAAAGAAAGTGGTTTGCGGATGACCCCTAGATCTACATACACACACAATCACTATAACAATTATTGCAGCTATGCAAATAAGCAAGACAATCACAAATATAACTATCTAGATTGATCTAGACGAAATGAAAAGGGTATCGGTATTCAAGGAGTGATCGTCGGATACAAAGATGAAAACATTCATTCTCTTTCCACGCATGCGGAGTTGTGGGCGATGACAGTGTAGTTGCAACAATGGCGACGTATGTCGAAATATAGACATATTTGATTTCATTACATAACACTTTTTCCTTCTGACACTAGATCGACACGCATTTTTTCGCCCTAGTAAATTCGCGCGCCATGAATTCCAGTCCAGCGATCCATCGGTCAAATGATACCTATAAAAAGTTACGACCGGAAGGAAAATGGCGTCTCCACCTTCAACGTCTTCCGACGCGTGCGGCGCCGTAGCGACAGCAGAGAAAACCATTTTTAGAGTTCCGCACCTCGAAAGGAACCCAGGTTCGCTTCTGTTTGTCCGTCTGTCTGCCAAGATGCTTTTTGAGACACAGAGGTTAATATTAAACACTTATGTATGGTCTCTTGAAGCTGTAAAAATTAAGTTTCTACGCTAACGTGATCAAAAAATAAGGCAATTTCTGTCGCATATCTAGATCTAAAACCATGAAAGTCGGTGGAAAGCGAGGCTTCATAGCGCAAATAAAAGAGCAAATCCGGAGTCGTTAACTAGTGATAATATCATTGATTTGTTCGCAATTACAGTTTGATATTTTCAGTTTTAGTACGGACATTTTTTAAGTCCCCGCAATGAAAATTTAAGAAATTTAAAAAATTTGGATATTTATATTTTTTTTTTCGAAAATAGTAAAATGACTTATGTTCTGGAATTCTTGGACCCACATCGGAATTGTTGAGACTTTTGCCGGATAAAATATACACTTACATAATGTAAGTATGTAAGGAACCCTCACGGTTAGAGTTTTATTGGTACTCTCCGGTGTTCTTTATTTTAACGGACAAACAGGCTTACGAGGCACACAGAGCATGTGGTTACCGCCGCCCATGGACGTCTGCAATCCTAAAGAAGTGGCTAGCGCGTCGCCTGCCTTTTAGGTAGGAGTAAGTACGGAGCAATTGACTTGAAAATAAATATAGCACTAAGAGATTTTAATGCGGAAACTTAAATTAGAGTGTAATCCTAGAGGGAAAATTATAAACTGATTAATCCGAAATATAGTGTTCAAATTTCAAAAGCTTACAAGTTTTTACTTCGACAATTCCTCGCGCAACTCTAACCTCTTTTAATGCAAAGCAATTTAAAACGCGGTCGTGGACGGGCGAGCTGAAGGCAAAAGAAAAAAAAATCAGATATAGGAGGGTTGATGTAGTTGTTCCACTTCTCCCACTTGGCGTCCATAGAGCTCGGTTAAATAAACATCAAGTTGTAAACATAATCGCCCGCAATAAACATCCAGCCGCGTCGTGAGCGCGGCAATCGGACGAGCTGTTTACACAGGCCGCGAGAAACCGCCCCGTGTAAACCGACCCGACGGTTCTGTAAACACGCCGGGATCGTTCGGCGCATAATAAAAACTTTAATCTAGATCCGTTTATTCGGCCGCTTCTACGCTATTAACATGCCCGTAGTCAGTTTTATTTTATCTGACTGTACTTATATCGGTATTGTCATCGTCAACGTCATCGTCATGCGCAGGCGTGATGTTTATGTCAATTCGAATACATCAGTACCTAACTTCATGATATTGTACAAATAGGTTAGTAATTTCATTTTATTAACTACCCTCCGCCCGCGTTTTTCTATCTTTTATGTCGTCCAATCGCACCGACAGCCATGAGCCCGTTTCTGGTTCGATCATCGATCGCGGTATCGGTATCATCTTCGATATTCGGTCACGGTCAAATTATCTCAGTACAGTGAAAACACGTGTACTGTTGCTAAAACATTTATTACTAGCTTTTTCCCGCGGTTCCGCCCGCGTGGACATAAATCGATTTCACAACTCATGTATTGAAAAATCATGCTATCGTCTTTACCGATCTGAGCTTGTTGTCGATTTAAGTTCCAATTCTACAGCCAGTACCGATTCGGTCTTGTTTTTTTTTCCAAGCGTGTGTCCCCCCTCTTTAACCAATCGCAATACCTCTCTAGATTCCGATATCGATCCCGTATTAAATACAAATCCCGGTTTCTTGTGAATCATTGCGCAAGCACATGTTAGTGGGAGATATGATGCACGTAATCCAGAAAATATTTTGTGTCCTAATTTTCATCTAGATCTGTCCAGCTGCTTATGCGCAATTGAGTTACAAACAAGTAAACGTTATTACGAAGTAATACATTTATGGTATTACAATAATAGGATATAGTATGAACAAAACAGGCAATATAAAAATTATATTGTTTGTTTTGATTGACTATAACTTTCTTGTTATTAAATCATTATCATTAATCATATAGTTACTAGCAGATTGTTGATGTCTCTTACTTTTTACTTTCGCTTTTGTTCGGTAGACGGTGGGGTACCACCCTCTCACACCATATCTTCATCACCATATCCTTCACTAGCAATCCCCATCACCAACTTCTGATACTGGTCCTCCAAGCGAAGTGACCAATAAGCATGGTAAAATGAAATAAAATGTAATGTCTTAAATCTTTTAGGTATAAGGAGATACAAAAGTGAACATGCAATAGAATAAACAGTTGCCCGTATGTTATGTGTTGTAATAATTTTTTTGAGTTTCATCAAAATCGGTTAAATCGTTGTCAACTTATAAGCAGACACACAGACAGACAATCCGTAAGCTAAACAGATGGCTTACATGTTACAAAATGAAGTGCTATATTAGTACATCTAAGTCCGTTAAAATCAATTTAACCATTGTTGAACTATGAAAAAAATACAAACGGACAGACGAACAAACATAAAGTAGCCTATATCCGTGTCCTGGTTTCAAACTATCACCGTGTTAAATTTCATCAAAATCCGCGCAGCGGTTTAGAGAGGTGAAAACTGTTAGACAGAGACACCTTCCAATTCTTGTAAATTACCACGTGATTGTAATGAAATACACTCTTTCAACTTGAAACACTTCAATAAAGCTTGAAGAAAAAAAACATAATTTTAATATATGTATATTAAATTATTTGTACTGTAACATTCACGCTTCAAATTTATTATTGCAAATATGTAAACAAACCGATTGTTTAAAGAGTGTGTCTTTCATTTCGTTCCAAGCATAAAATTTAGAGTGAATTTTTAATAAACACTATATAATGTATAGTTTATTATTTATTTCTCTCTGCGATTGAAGATTAGAATCGATTTTTGCTACCGATTATGTAAAATTTAGAGTTATCTAGTTTTCTACTTGTATTACGTGCGAACTTTCAAGTCGATTTATTTGCTTTTCACCGTAACACCAAGCGGATTTCTAAAAGGACGTATGCATTACCTTTGTAAGTTTAAATTATTCTGACCTTACGTCTCTTTGGATATGCACCACGTATAGATTTTCAATTGGCTTATACCGATACGACATCCTTTAAAAACTTTGAATTAAAAGTACACGAAATGGATGTAGTCAAGCAATAAGGAGCCAACAAAAAATCACTTTCAAGATATCGACGTTTTAAGTTGAGCGGTGTTTTTTTCGCGCATGCGCCACTTTGAATTTCTGTTCGTTTTATACAAAATGCATATAAAAGTAATGATTAACGATTGCTGTATTTATGGTTATGTTCTAGATTTCACGAAGGATTATAAAGGATTAAAAAATACTTACTCCCTAATATGTGGTTCGGTATCTTGTATTCCTATTACGTGGTACTTTGGGTTTTCGTTTGGACCTTTTTACTAATAAAAAAAATCGACCTTGAAGGTCATTATGGTATATTTAACTCATATTTGACAATGTTGTGCAATCGCACTGGTGTCACTGAATTTGGTCCCACTTTTTTTGATTTTTGAATTCTTTTTATTTTTAATTATTTGTTCGTTTGATGGCTGTTTATTAAATTAACTATAATTAATAATTAAAGATTTAATTGTTTTTATGATAGAACAATCATCATTAGTGATCGAACAAACGATAAACAAATTTATTAATTTGACCGACAAAAGTGAAGATTTCTAGTAAGGGGGGCGAACTTAAGGGTAAACATTTGTTTAATTATTTAGAAATAAACAAAAAACGAACAAACAATTTTTACATTCGCACAATAAAAAACAAACGACGAACAAATAATTAAAAATAAAAAAAAAATTAAAAAAAGTGGGGCCGAATTCAGCGAATACATAATCACTGGCTGACAAGTCTGACTGACGTGAATCCAGAGACGCCAAGCTACCGTACGACAGAATTGCAAATTTTGCTAAGTTTTCAAATTTAATACTAGCATACAATGAACAATCTATTGCAAAGCTTTCAAGTTACGACTTGACAAAGTTGTATGGCACTGCGCCGCTTGGAAGATAGATCACTGGACATCCATCAAAGCTGTCAATTTGGGTAGTGCCTCGGGAGGCGGATATTGAAGTGCGGTCCAATATTTCATTTTGTTGTAACACCACAATAAACATATTTTAATATATAACTGGGCTATGTTCCAGTTGTAACGATTTTGGTCAGCGAAACCGAGTGTTAACGGGACGACTCGTCTACGCATGCGCGTATGTCGACTGATCTATCATAAGCGGTCATTCAATTGTTATTATTATAGCCTCTTTATTTCCTTAATAAAAATAATTTCAATATCAATTCGTTTAAAATTCTCACATTAAATGATTGGAGTCTCGGTTGAACTAAACAAATGTCATGCATTACTAATTGGAAATTTGAAAAAAAAAATATTGATTTTTTTCATGTATTTTAAAACTTTACTATTAATAATATTGATATTTAATGAAAAAAACTGAAATTTTTTTTTTTTCAATTAATTATAAACGATTGAAAATTGATGACATTAAAAAAAATCACGTGACTATAAACGCGCTATCATTGGTCACCATAGTTGTGACGTCATAATGTTATAACTATTTAATAACAGTATAGCGTTTACGGCTATTACACGTGACTAGACGATAATATTGAAAATTTATTGCTATAAAACGAGTCGTTAGTTGATTCCGATTAGCTACGTGTGATAAAGGGTTTATAAAGGCAAAGTCTGATAACATTCCTGATGTTGATATATTTATAAATACTTACATCGAAATGATCTTCACAACAAAAAAAAATCGATTTGTTTTGGGATTACCACGATGCACTGCTCGAAACCACTTATTTCGACGTTTGTCATCTTGGGGAACATTCAAAAACATTTTGTCACGAGTTTTTTTTGTAGTGTTCGTACATTATGGTACAAAACAAGAACGATAACTTTTAAGGTTCGACATTTTCAATATAAATTTGAATATTTAACAATGACAACGGAATTAAATCAATCAAAACACTACTTATTATTTCTGTATCAACTGCAACGAGTGACACTAACATTATGACGTCACACGCGCTCGGGTTCGTTCGGGAGCTGTCGGCGTGTCTTCGGTATTGCCTTCAAAAATTAATTTTTATTTTGAAATAACTTTTGAATTATTGCGAAAAAAAATAGTTTTGTTATAAAACTTATATATGATGTTACCATTTATCGCAAAAAAAAAGTATTCAAAAACCCAATTATTATTTATGTAAATTATTTGCATAAAAAAAATCAAATTATATTATTTTGAGGACTTCTCCACTAGTAAAGGCCTCTTCCGTATTTCTCCATGTATCTTTACCTAGCCCTTGTTAGCCCTTGCCAGCCACTCTATTTATTTCGTCTATCCAATTCGTCTTCAATGGTATAATGCAGGACTGGAATTTTAAAAGTTGCGGCGCAATACAAGTAAAATAAATTAAGATTGAAAACATATTTATTATGTAGGTCATTAAATAACACTAGAAATACATCATAATTTTTTTATGTATTTAGACATCACCGCTCGTTCTGAGGGCGGTTTTCCCTCAAGAAGAACGAGTGACAAACTTAAGGGAGGTTATTTTCAAATTTAATTATACATGTAATACAAACAATTAAACATAGAATCATCATCACAGAAAGAAACGCAACTGCCCGTAAGAAGTCCACCTAGTATTGTCTATGATTAATTGTCCTCCAAGCATTAGGAAATTATTCTGTACTGCTTTTTATAATAAAAAGAAGAACATTCGTTTAATGAAGATAATAAATTTTAATGTATATAAATAATATTAGAATCAGTGGTCGTATAACAATTTATGCAGATTTGCCTTTTTTATTTTGGACACAAAATATTTAATAAAATAAATTAAAAGCAAGAAGATTTAAATTTATTTAACATAATTATGGTAAGAACAGAACTTACTCAGTGTCAACACATCAAGATCTAAATAACATAATCTTCTCCGACAAAAAAAAAAATCTCTACCTATCGCTTAATATAGTTAAAAAAGTTGCACAAAACTTAGCAAACTTCTGCAAAACTGATTTCCAAAGCTACGCAGCGACGCGAGCGCAGGACAGTTATAGTGTTTAGCTATAGAAAATAATATATGTCTCGCCCCCACGTTATATCTTGAGATGGCGCATCGTGAGTGACTTTAATTAAGATGATTTAAAACGATCACAAAAAGCTAACGTGTCGATGTTTCAAATGAAAGCAAAGAAATTGATTTACTTAATTTCTTTTTAATTTCATATTTCTTAAGCGCCGTTATCCTTCTACTTAACGTCATCAATGGTTGTCGCCTTATATTTTGCACTAGCTTTTGTCTGCCGCTGCGCCCGCGTCGAATGTCAAAGTATTCATTCCCTATATCGACCGATCACTCAGTTAACCGCGATCCCAATATCATTACCGATGTCGATCTAAGTCCTGGGTCCGTTTTCAATTGAACCCGTTCAACGACCACGCAGTCACAGTCGCGAGCAAAAGTTAGTATCTTCATAAATTATTAGTCTATATTTTATTCTGATGTATAAACTATATTACTGTACGATTTCAGATAATTCTGTTTAACAGTTAAAGTGGGATTGAATACGAATCGATACTAAGAAAAATTGCGTCGGTCTCGGCCAAGATTTTCTGTTAATTATATTTAAATAGGCAACGAAAAAAAAAACTTAATGTAACAGGCCAGCTACAAATTGTCCGCCGATTCATGTTTTTTTTTTTTTGGAAGCCTCTAGTGGACTTCGACGGTTTTGTAAATTACATTTGAAGCCTTACATTTGAAACAATATTTCTTCTTCAAAACTGTTTAATAGATTCTGAATCTTACATAAACTCGAATAGGCAGATAAGTTTTCATTTTGATTAATTTACAGCAACAATTTTAGTTAAAGCTATACAATTAAACATTTTTCAGTTTATTATTATTTTTTATAATTTATATTTATAGATATAAATAGTACAGTAGGGGGTGGAAAGTGGGAAATAAACATCCAATCATACAAAATTTTAACATTAGTAGTTAGCTAATGTTAATTATCAATTAACAATAAGATTTATAGCACATATTGAAATTGTAGACTGTATTAAAATAATTATTGCACGCATCAGGTAACAACGTCTATGCGTTTCAAATAATTTTGTATCTGTTAAGAATTCTTGTAATTTTAAAGCATTTTCTGTGGAAGTCTCCACTTTATTAATTTTGCCGCAAACGGAATTCTTTTAACAATAATTTCTATTTCCTCCTTTAATATTAACCCGGTAAAAATCTTTTGTCGCAACACTCTTCTTGGCTCAATGTTTCCGTAAAAACACGTTATATACTAACTAGTTTTCGTACCCGACTCCTACGTACGGGTAGACATACTACCCGTAAAGGTAAAGCTCAAAGCGGCAACGCCGGCTCAAATGAAACATCTCTTTCACACTTGCACCAATTAATACGCTGTCGCTTATTTCACTGTTTGTTTGTAAGCGCCTCGAAGAAATATGTACTCTACGACGATGTGATAGCTTTCAGTTTTGACAAGTAAATAATAACATTCGGTCGTATGCATTTGTGTTTATTAAACGCAAAAAAAAAAACATTTCACGGAGTGTAAAAACCGTCGATTTTTCATGAATTTAAAAACTGAATATAAAAATAACTGTGTGATTTTATTCCTTTGAAATCACCTAACGAAATGTAAACTGTTTGAAATTATTTTTAATGTTAATTGTGATTTTATTTCTTTTATAAAACAAAAACGCACCAAGAAATAAATTTGCATGAAATTGACGTGTTTCGTTAACCCTCAATACGGGCGATAGACGTAAGCGGCGAGCGACCGTAAAATGAGGAATGACGTTTATGAACGACGCCGACGTGGACGGTGGACCTTAAATGTTTTGCCTAATCTATGGCTTTATGTTCTGTTTTAAATGTCGACAGATATAACTAAGATTTTTATGCAAAAAGTAACTGAACTATTGAAAGAATCCAGCTTTTTTAACGAGAAAGCGCCGATTATGCCAAAAGCGCTGCATGGACAAAATTTGTCGTCTCAAAAACACAAAAATAAAAATATCTTCATTTTATGGAACAAACAAAAAGAATAAAAATAAATAGTAGGTTTAGCATTTCTTTTTACTGATTATACATAAATATAGTATTAACTAATATATTAACAAATTCATGGATTCCGGTTTCCGCAATTAGAGCACTAATAAACAATATAAAACAATATGTTGGGTAAGTTTCCACCTGTTCCTCAAAAACTGGGACAATAACCGTACTTTTAACCAAACGGTATCTCGGTAAGCGGTCACAAGTGCCTTCTTATGCGGCAATTATGTAAGAAAAATCACCGAGTGAACGGTTTATATTCAAAATGAACATCACGTGGTTGCCCGACCTGGCTTTCGTGAACACAAAACGTTAACTGTCACATCGAACACATCATTTTATGACCAAAAACACTTTGGGTGGTGGATGAAATATATAGCACTCATTGTTTTCCTGCTCTGAATTTCACGGTAACATTCACTTGCGAGAATCGTAAATTACTATCGAGGTTTGTGAATTGTGGCTTAATGTTGTGGCTGTTAGAAATTTAACAATAAACTTATATTATATATATACATTAGACGTGCCTGTGTGAACAATTCGCACAAATTATGTACAATAATTATCAGTTTACAAAATTACTGAAATAAATAATATATATTTATATATATATATATATATATATATATATATATATATATATATATATATATATATATATATATATATATAGTCTTGTGATACAATTTGACATATTTCGACGTCTTTCTGTCATGTCCGTCGCTTAGGCATTTTATTTTATCGTTTTTGTAATAATTATGTAGATAAATCATTCAATTCAATTCAATTAATCAAAATTTATTGCAGGTATTCAATTCGTTTCTGATTTTGCACACTGTTTTTGACTTTTTTGTATCACGTTATGAAGCTCCGGTGACAGAGCGAAGAAACATTGAACAAAACATTTACCGACCGTTAATCATGTCGACGTTGTTTCAAAATCAAAGTCGTCAGATGGCAGCACGTATATAATTTTAATAATTAATTAATTTACAAAAGCAGAAGCAATAATAAAATTTTTAGTTGTTGATGCCGGTAGAGTAAGTAATTATCTGTCAAATAATATAATGTTTATGTGGAGTAATTGTGAGGTTTTTTTCTAAAAAGGGAGGCAAACATCTTAACCTTAGCGTATTAATAATATATATATATATATATATATATATATATATATATATATATATATATATATATATATATATATATCCGTTTATGAAATTATGTGACAATTATGTATATCTTTACAGATAAATAGAAAATGAACGGACCAAGGACATTTATTAGTACGAAATACGTCATTCCTCTGCTGTTCGCTGCGTCAATATCGACGGGTAAGTAGATGTGTGTGCTCTGTCCGCGTCCGTCCGTCTGTCCGTAAAGGGAGATATGAAAGGTATAATCTTGTATAGATGGATTGTTCAGACCGATTGGCGGCCTAGAAGTTGATGACGGGTCCTGTCGTAGTAGCCGTAGGTGACTAGCTTTGCGGACTCGCTCGCACCTAACTTCACAGTCACCTGTTCCGTTCGAATTGAGAACCTTACATGGGTTTTATATGCGTCCTTGTAAAGGGTGTTGTGTCAGATGTTAGCCACCCTTCTGCTGTGGCTGCGCCCTTCCGGTCAGTTTTCTTCCGGCACGAAATGGTATGTACTAGCGTCTTTTTTGATTCGACGCAAAAACAAACTCGTCGCTCAGTTCGTCCAATGCCGGCATCCAAACCGGGTACCGCTCGGTTTGGAGGTAACGCTTTTTACCGGTGCGCTATCACCGCCCGCTTCACTACGACACCCGTGCAATAGAAAATGTTACAAAGCCGATTTCTACTGCAAACTATACTTGTTAGATAATAAATGTGGGGTTACTCTTAAAAAAATATGGTTGTCTGTACCTTTATATGTTTTTTCTTTTACATCTAAACATCAAAATACTCCCTTCTACACATAGAATAAAACAGTTACATTCGGTATGTCTGTACATTGAATGTATGTATAAAAAATGGAGAGAAACCGTTAAGAGAATAGCAGTGAAAGAGATAACAATTAATGTTTTTAAATTTTTTTATTTGACAGTCTGTTCGCGCACACTTCTGAGATTGCCGGTTGTAATGAACCGAATTTTATGGACCGTAATGCGGTTTTCGCGGGTAGATAGAACTTGGCTTGAAATGGGATACAGGCTTTACTTCATTGAAGTCTGATATCAGAAAAAAATCCTCACTTAAAGATCCGGCGCGAGAAGTTGGAACCCAAATGATCACCGTTGGCGTCAGAGGCCTACATACGTCACAGCATGTATATCACCGGAATCGAGCACGGGAATTAGAATCAAGATGATGACCCGAATCGAAGTCAAGCACAATACCGGGACAAAAATTGAAATCGGAAACTAGATTTGCATTGAAAGAAAAATCGCTCAACCTAAAAGATCAAGGGAACACGCTCTATGTCCACGCGGGCGTAGTCACGAGCGGCAACCTATGATTGTTAGTAAATCAAAGTAGTACTTGTTAGAAACAAGTATTGTTTTTAATCATAACCGGCGACTAACTAACTGATTTACTAGCGCACTGACTGACCGACTCACCAATAGATCTTCGTAACGATAGGTCCGACTGATTTGAACTTTGACACAGTTACTTTTTTCGGGAGGTAAACGCTCACAGAGGACGGATTTTACGCAAATCCTATTTAAACAAAAAAAATCGTCCACGCGGGCAGAGCCGCGGGCAAAAGTTGATTAACAGTAAATAATTTTTCCAAGGAAATTGAAGAAGCATTGCCAATCATAATCTATTAAAAATCCTTATGTAATATAAGCGCAACGTGTTACATCAGACGCGGGGAGCTATTTTGAAACCGAGACGAGAAGCCGACGAGAAAGGTAGATTTTACAATAGTAAATTCTATGAATAAAGTTTTTTTTTATAATTTTTGATGGACAAACAAGCACGCGAGCTACTAGAGAGCTGGTGACCACCGCCGCCCATGGACGTGCACAATCTCAGAGGAGTCAAAATGCGTTGCCCAGCCTCTTGGGTGGAAACAGGATATGTGTTGGAGAGGGGAATAGATTGATGGAGGGGAATAGGCCACCGGAATTCACTAGATGAAATGCGAAAGCAGAAACTGCCAGTTCACGTCAGCAGACCGATTCTGCAAATTTTAAGCGATGCAGTCGACATAGTTATGACGTCAAAATTACATCAACAGAGGGTGCGCGGCGGCAACCCTTCTCTTTTCTGGCAGGTGTGAAGATTGACCACGGACTCTGGACTTTGAACTTTGTAATTTAAGCCAAATCAAAGGATCAAAGCTAACCATTCGCTCCGTACTTTTGAAAGCACATTAAGGGGGTATTTCGAGTATAAAGCATGCAAATTTTCAATGATTATCTCCCTTTCCCCCTCTGTATATATATACATATATGTATAAATATTTATTATATTATATATATGGGATCATTAGAAAATCGTCTACCCATTGGTAAGATGTAAAAGCTTAGGCCCTCTTAGCAAGAGCCCGAAAAAAATGAAAACTCTCGCTTTGGGCTCGGGTTACGTGATACTCGTATGACCTCTAAGCTGTCGGCCCCGGACATACTAAAACCCCAGTGGGCGCGCAAAGTTCAAGTTCCATTAAAAAAAAACACTGAACTGCACCCGCTAAATCTACGTGAAAATACCTCGTATCTATCAGGTATTTATCGTCGTTCTGCAACACATCTTTATATAATAATAATATAAATTCACCCTTTTCCCAGAAGAGTGGGCAGAGACTATAGATTTCTACATGGTTCGATCTTGGCATATTTCTCTTGCCTCACTGACATCCATCAATGTTTTCATGCAAGCTCGTCGGTTTCCGGTGCCTAGAATGATAACTATAAATATACGTTTGTTGATATATCTAGGCAATATTTTAATCGATAACAATTAGTAAGTTTTCATCACCGTTGAAGAATATGAAAAGTTGTATAACAAAATTACAATCCGTATTCAACAATTCGGCAATACCGACAGTTACTGTATAAAACGACAACAATTGTAATAATCGTTTTATTAATCAGTTAATATTAAAAGTACTCCACATTTCATATCAGCAATTGAAGTGATTTTGTGTGTTAACACCTGAATAATTGTAACTCGGAATAGGTCCAAGTAAACGTTTATAAAAAAAAAATATTATTACAAGGAAAAGCTAAGCTCAAACACTTGGTAAATTATTAACTACGACAAGTGTGAAATACGAAACGTGCATTTTTACCGCTTACAGAACTTCTAAATTAAAATTCTAGTTCGGGTTATCGACAATAATGAATTATTTAGCGACAGACTGAGCGGCGTACGACTTAACTTCTAGACTCGGAGAATGCGGTGTACAATATGACTCGAGTCAGAGAAACTGACTAGTCTATTCGCCCGCCACCGTCCGATTCGAAGGCGACGCGCCCGACCGCTGAGCCGCCGGTATTCCGACGTAAACAACTGAAATATCAACCTAAACAAACCGGCCACGGTTTGCCCGACGGCGCTTTAAGGTTTGACGGTTTTATGATGCGCGATTCGCGCGCTTTCAAACCGTTATCCGACTATTTTCTGTCTGTCCGTGTGTTTATGCATTCTCCGTTGAAGCACAACGGATTGTATAGTCGGAAGATGTTTTGTTGAGCGCGTCGGTGGAGTACAGCAATAGGGAATGATGTAGCAAGCTCGAAGATAAAATACATGCTTTGTTTTGATAGAATTAATGGCTGTGTGTTGTAAATGTTAGTAAGAGAGCACGCTGAGAAGATATCGCATAGAGAGAAAATGGAATAAGATTATTTTTATTAAAGTGCTGTATTTGTAAGTTTTATTTACATGCCTATTTTCAAGTAGGTTAAGGCAAACAGCCCTCTACATGGTACGACCTTTGCATATCTCTCTCGCTTCACCGACAATCATCAATGTTTTCATGCGAGCTCGCCGGTCTTGATGCTTAAAATTTGCCCCTTTTTTTATATGCCACCTATTTAATCTGCATAAAGTTTTGTAGGGCGACCCTTGCCGACCCTTTCCTCATACACACTCGCTGTGTAAATCTGTTTTCATTCATCCTTTCCAAGTTGTGATTTTATAATTGCCAACTACAGGACTTATCCATCGTATACGTCCACGCGGGCATAATCCTGAGCAAAAAAATATCCCTGGGGCCAAAAGTCACCGGGTCATATGTATGAGACGTGATAGTGTAAAAGTTCGCTGAAAATTTTTAATTCCGGTTATAGTGTATCATAATTATGCAATTATAATTATATAAATATAATTACAAATGCATATAATTGCATAATTGGATATTATAAAAATATAATTATAACTGCATGTTCTGTTGTGTACTCGACTATAATTATAGTCGAGCTGCATGGAAACGGTTTAGATGCAAATATATTTATTAATGCAATTTGCTGACACAAAACCCTCAGAGTTGTCCTTTCAGGCCGTTTTGTTGTTTTTGAACTAATTGAACTAATTTTAAAGACTACGGTAATCATGTATACAAAAATTGTGCTTTCTACATGGCGCTACTTCTACAAGGAAAATTGAGTCACTGAAAATACGAGCAGTCCGAATTTAAGTCCCATTTCAAGTTATGTCCGTTGATGTATAAAAAAACGTTTCTTCTGAAATGTCAGACGATAAATAATGTTCCTTTCCTTCTTTTACTCTGGCACAGTAAAATGGTATCGTAAAATGTGAGACAGACACTTGGAGCCATTTTTCGACGTTTGAAATAGTAAGCGACTGTGCATCTTCTCTTTTTATATGTCTATGGTTCAATCTAATACAAAGAACGAACTGGATGTATTATAGAATTCACGTCGGGTGGACAAGTTCATTGATTGATATCACCTTTTCTTAGACCGATTGTAGTTTAATAAGTTGAAAGTTAACTATTATCCTAGTAAGTTTAATGACTTAATTTATCTAATTAAAATTAGAATTAAAAATCTGATACAAAGCGTATAATAGCTACAGCCTGGCAATCCTGTATCCTTCAATATGAATTTAGCGGTACTGACAATCCTGCATATGAATTTAGTCTTTCATTAGCAAAAGATGACTCGCTCGATATTTATCATTATGCTTTTTAAGAACTCGTTTATCTACAAATTACTCCCACACTTTAAAATGAGAAACGTACGACAAGAGAATAGTTTATCACATCACGACGCTTTTGCCTCGAAGCCGTCGGCATTTACTAGTGATGCGCTGAGTGATCTCAAGGAGTATGTTCAGTGTTCCACTTTCCTCAGAATGAACTGATTAAAGGGTCGCGCAATATCTTTGGCAAGATTATTACAAAAGAGATTATACTTATTCGCATAATCATGGTCTCATCCACAGTACAACATTACAACCATCCTTTGGGACGGTCTCTAACCATAGACCGTGTATAATTCTATATGACTGTATAGAAATAACTATAAACAATCCATAAACAATTGTCGCACTTCCGTTTCAGTGCTGTGCATAGACTGCTTCAAGTGCGTCTCCGTCAACGGCCGGTTCCCGCCGTGCGACGATCCCTTCCACAACAACCACTCGCTGGCGCTCATCGAGTCGCCGTGTATGGGCGGGCGCAAAGGCAGGGACGGCCTGTTCCCCGCCACGTCGTGCGTCAAGATAGCCGGTGTCTATGGTCAGTTTGTGGAATCCGGATTAACCATAAATACATTTCTATCACTAAATATTTATGGCATATCGTAATTTGTATGTGTTTTACGTATTTACTAGATCTAGGGATTATATTAATATTGAAAAAGCTTAATTTTACTCGTACATCGATACTGATATCTTTCCGTATTGTACAGCCATTTTCATGTATAAAACTCAACGCTTGCACATTGTAGTCCTTATTTGTGGGCATAGACAATCGCTCAATATCTAGACTCGTGAAATTATTGTGCATTTTTTTTTTAGACGACACCGAAGAAACCATAACGGTCAGGGGCTGCGCCCTGGACTCGAGCACGGCGACCACCGACACCGAGATAGTTCGGATGTCGCATTGCGGCCGCTTCTACTACAACGACAGGTGCGTGAGGACGTGTGTGGCGGCGTCTACATTAAAAAAAGTAAAGCTGCCGTGTAAAGTATAACATGAAATCGGTTCGAGATTTTCGTTTTGTTTTTTTTTAAGCTATTGCATAGCTTTTATCGCGGGTTTTGAGCGAGGCGACCGAATCAAGAAATTCCGTAATTAAAATAAAACCCAACACCGCCCACTCCGCCTGCCATGTAGCTCGGCCGAGCGTTCGCTTAACGTGTATGTATATGGTACGACTGTACGAAGCTCGCACGGATCGAGACGAGCTGCTCCGAAATCGGACGAATACGTAAGCAGCTGTTTGTGAGAAAGTATATAGGTGTATAGGTATCTATCATATCTTTATAATGCCACACTCACCGCATGTGCCCCGTATGTATACATGTAGGTATATATGTATACATAAGTGTACAACAGTGAATACCAGTTGCTGGTGAATAGCTATGCGCGTAAAATTTGTGTATAAAGTGTTTTAAATATGAATAAACAAAGTGCATTTATTAATTAAGAAAGTTAGGACAAACTTGAATTAATATCAAAGAAAAAAAAATACTGCATAAATAAATAAATAATTATAATTGCAAAAGTTGATAAAAAATGTTATGCAATGGCTTTACCGCGGCAATCCCTGTGTGCCACACGTTTAATTATTTTTTTATGTATTACAAATATTACTTTTACATTTTCATTAATAAAAAATGTCATTTAAAAGTGCATATATAAAAGTACCTTTAATTATTTTGCATGCATTATCAATCACGACACTCATTTAACTATTTGCATTAGACTTCTTCCCCGCTGTTGTGTTGGTTGACCGTTTTTTTTTTAAGTAATAAATCTAACGCGCGACTCGGTCCCGTCGAATTTTGTAGCATCTTAAAATTTCACTCAGAATGTGTTTCATAAAGCGCTTAAAGAAGTAACAACTTCAGAAACACAAAAACGTCTTGTTTATAATTCAGCTAATAGGAAAATACGAAGTTGTTTACGCAAAAGTATAATATTTAGTCTGAAATTCGCTACGCAGCTGAACGAGGTCACGTCGCCGCCGGAGCATCGCAAGTCGTTTAGACACACGTTCGCTGGTTATCGCTCTGATCCCGACCTCGTTCGTCTGCGTGCGAGCGTTCGTTTGATACGCGATCAAAAGCTGTATATGATTTTCCGGAATATGTAATGGAACTCGTATAACATTTTGGACGTACGCCAGTGGCGGTATTTACGTTTTAATCGAACAGCGGGGGGTGATGTTTTTGTCTGGCTGCGCGTGCGCGGATGCGAGGACTTGCTGATTTCGTGTCGGAAGATAGATTGTATGTCACCGGATTGGTGAGACGACACTTTTCGACAGTTCCCGGCTCGGACTGGGTCGACACGAAAGGCTCAAAATTAAAAAGCTTAACCCCCTCAATCTGAAACGGTGAAGTTGTGGCAAAATGTGCTACTACACTACAGAGACAAGACCATAGCATGATTAAATGTATGTACGATCGCCTGTTGTGCTTTACAACATTTAAATGATTTACAAAAATGGGGCGTCCTTGCGGTCGACGCAGCACTGTGCGTATTCGAGATATAGTATGACGTCACGTTCATGTAAAATGGCAGATACCGATCGGTATTTTTACGAAAAAAATTTAATAAACTTCTCCGAGGCGGATCTGAATTCTTGCATCCAAACTGATGATTTTAAAAATATCTAACACTAACCAGCAGATTTATTCCTCAAAAGTGCAAACACGAAATCGAATCTCGCTCCAGCGGACGCACTTCATTCCAAAATGAATCTTCCTAAATCTTTATTGGTATTCTGTGAACTATCCTACAGCGCTTGCGTAGGTGGATTTGGAATGAACGTAAATGGGTGACGTGCAATCTCCTAAAGAATCTTAAATAAATAACAAACGTATGTACGTAAGTGACGCCATAACCTCACTTTTGAAGGTTCACCTCGCCGCCACGGCGGTCGTAGCGGCGCTAGTGGTGCCCTCGAGATATCAAACCTATCTGAGGATAGATACGTCGTTTCGTTACCGTTGACGTCACGGAAGTGACGTCCAGTCGCGGCCGTGGCACCGATTTCTATGCTGATATCCGTTCGGAATCTATATATGTAAAAAATAAAGTATGTATGTATGTTCCGGGTAAGCTCCGAAACAGCTGGACCGATTTCAATGAACCTTTAAGGAAATCTTTAGATTGACCTGACGAGTAATCCTGTAAAGTTTCGTGACGATCGGAGTAGTTTACTTTTTGAACTATCAAATACAGGTATGAAAAACAAAAAAAAAACACCGGTGGCGAAGCCGCGGGCGGGCCGCTAGTAGGATCTAAAAGCGATGTCGAGTGGGGAAATATCTCTCCAATAGCTGTATATTTAGAGTAGCCACCGTCAACTACTCGTTACGTGTTACGAGAGTCAACGAATCCGGTCCTTCAAAACATTCCCAAACATTACCTAGTTCCAACGCATAACCCAGAGTGGTGTATCGTCGACCTCCTCGTTCCCTCTCTATTGATAAATTATTTCAGAAACTTTATTTCTCACTTGGGACATTTCGTTTATCCGCAGATACGTACGCGGCTGCCTGCAGAGCTGCAACGACGCGGACGCGTGTAATGGCGGCGACGGCGGCGGCGCGGGCGCAGGATGGCCGGCGTTCTTGTCAATTCTAATCATAACCTATACTCTGACTAACCATATTTTGTACGTCGAGAGCTAACAACGAAAGGGACGGCGTTCGTTTTTTGGCTTTAAGAGAATAGTTTTCGCCTTTAGTTAAAGGAAAAAGAGGGAGTCGACGTTCTTGTGTTGCTTTTGAAAAATTCAAGCTTTTAGACACGAGCGCATGAGTGTAAACGCGCACAGTTGAATATACTTCTTGATTCAACAAGGAGTCAGCTATACAGACAACTATAGGCAAACGAGTTTAGTTAATTGGTCAGTTCAAAATTAGATCCGCTGAATTCAAACACACAAGTCTACATATGGGGGTTATCCCATTTAAGAGCACGGAGTTAATTAAATTTTTTGATATACCGTCAATTATGAATCCGCCGTTAACTGTATGCCTCTTTTACGCAAGACGGAACGTGACGAACGGTTAAAATTGTACAGTGATACATGTTAGATAGATTGAATTGCATATCTTTCTTCTCTTTACTTTATAATCAAAGATCTTGGGGTTACAATGTCGGCTGTGAGAGTGAACTATTTAGGCTGTTTATTTTTTTGTCGTGTACAATGCTTTATCACAATTAATTTAGATTATTTTATTCTTGAAGTATATACAAACTTCAAGAATAAACTTTATAATATATATATATATATATAGCGATATAATATCATCATGATTTAGGATCGCGTCAAGATCTGAAGGAGTTTCACATACGGAGAGTGCTGTGGTATAGTTGGGGTTTTGGACAACGGGACAGCCACGAAGGTGGTCCATGTCCTGAATAGCTGTGTGAGGCAAAGCCTGTATACGCGATGACAAACAGACGCGAACACTTATTTTAATTTCGAAGGTGGACGATTGAGATTTCCCGAATATTCGACATCTTGTATATGACAAGAGTAGTACAAAATCAAGTAGGGCATGACTGGAGTTTACTCCTTTAAGGACAAACTGCCTTATTCAGAGTCCTTATTTAAAAACATCGTTCAACGGTAGTTTAACTAAACACTGTTTACTTCTTAAACAGGGTGTTTAGGCGTTAAGCAATTCAGAATGTCACTTAGACTGCGTCTAACTAAAACCGTGTTTAAGCGTTATAATGGCAACATTCTGATCAAAAAATGTTTTTAAAAATATTTAGTATCTGGCATCCAAGTAATGAAAAGTATGTATTTATATAATTACATATTTATGAATGCGCTTCGAATTAATAATTCGCAATTTATAAAAATCAATTTCTAACTTGATGACAATAACACAATAATTAAATGTCACTTTTGACAACCTACGTCAAATATTCAGTAAAACAATCCTTAGACCACTGTTAAACATCCTTTGCCTATGTTTAAATTGTATGACGGCTAAACAAGGTGTAAACAGTGTTTATAATTTAAACAAGATTTCTGACTTTTGTAAACACGCGTTAAACAGTTGTTTAAGCACGTTTTAAAGTTAGACTAGCGACCCTGAATAAGACGGTAAATGTATGAAATAATTAAACGACGAACCTATGGAATATACACAATAGATTAAGGGAGTAAACAAACGCACCTCCTACAATACTGAAAGCGTGTATATACCTTTATATGTATTTATATCAATTTAATAAAATATTTGTCACGTTATTTGATAAAATAATTATATAACAAAACTTTGAAACTCCGGTAACAACGTCAATAACGTTTAACACTATATACATCGAAAGCTTAACATGCCCATGTTAAAAATAAAACATTCATAAGTCAGCAATGGAAGAAAAATACACGCGTTCAGTGTAAGAATACGCGAATATGCTGTAAGGAGGGGAAACATAACGACTTGACTTTTTGTTAACACTCGATTTCGCTCCCCATCAAATTTACGTATCGCGGGCTATATGTTCTTGAGGAGTAAACTTCAAAACATACACACAATTTTGGGAGACCACGGCCCTTTATGCGCGGCTGATAACAAATATTCTAGGGCGTAAACGCCATCCAAAAGTTTATAGCACTTCATCAGCGTTGGCAATGTTCAGCTAGTAGATCTAATCTGAAACCTTCCAAGTTTCGGATTAGGATCATAGGCGTATCAAATTGCGGTTATTTCGGAAAACGCACCAATTAATACTTTAGAGAATTTGTGGTAATTCCTAATTTTAATATAACGTTTTCTGATTTTTCTTTATGACTAATGTCTGGCACGAGAATTAATCTCGGACGAACGATGTGCTTTATTAGCGATTAAAGGTTAGAAAATCGATACGGCGGTCTAAAATATCGGTCTAGATGATATTTTTCGATTTCTGTCTATGTAACTTCTTTCTCTTTTTTTTTTTTTGTTATCTATGGTTACTACGAACAAATGTAGTATTTATGATCGTACATTTGTGTGTTATATTGAAAACGAAATAGTTTATAGTTTGTGTTGAAACACATATCTTGTAAACATATGAACGAATCGTATACACCAATTTATTTATATTAAAATTAAAAAAAAAGAAATACTTTTTAAATTCTTTCATTTATCTCCGAATAAACAGTTTACATTTAATATACGTGTAACAAATATTTAGACGAAATCTAAAGATTTTCACCAGTTGTTGAGTGAATCCGTACAGATAAAAAAAGCCACAGGCATGACGTATTCAGGATTGCTTGAAGATCTGTAAAGGAAATAGTTATTTAATTTTATTATATTTAATGGACATTTTTTATTTATTTAATACGTTTGAATACATCGGAAATGTGAAGATTAAGGGAATCGCTAAATAGATTATGGCATTGGCAACATTATTAGTGTGAGATGTAAAAAGAGGGAGCCACTGGCCATACAGATTCGCAGGATGGCGATTTTTATCTGGCATGCCAGTCGTTCTCCACGCTCGGATATGGCGAGCTGCTTATTGGCAGATCGGCGGCCGGTAGGTAAGACTCCAATACAGATGTTGGTAGCTTGCATTTGCTACAAATACACCACACATATGCCCGCAGCTGGCATATCAGTAAGCTGGTACGCTAGACGTTGGTGTTCTGTTTTGACTTCTGTATGTCGTTTAAGGGAAACTTCTTAAGATAAAAATATTGAAAATAACAGCCAATATCATACAATAACTCTGACTGTGCGAGTTAATAGCTTATACGAAACAACGTGTTGGGCCTGCTTCTAGGTGGCATGCGAGTCGCATTCCACGAAACTTAAATTTTATAGCGACAGTTTGTTAAAAGGCGTCATGTTTTAATGAATCTTTAATAAAAACTGGTCAGATGTTAGAAGTAATCCGACGTTACATTAATTAGTTACTGGCTCAAATCAAATCTAACTGGCCAGTTAGTAGATAGAAACCCTATTTTTACTGGGTCTCGAAGTCTGGTGTTGAAATGTACTTTTCTGGGCACTTGTAAATTTCTTTTTTTGTGACATGCATGGAAAGAAAAAGGATAGTTATCATAAACTTTAGACAACTCATTTTACACACGTTATATTTCTATATAAAATCGACATAAATAAAACAATTACCAGTAGATGGTGTTGGTTGGTATTTATTGCGTGCCTGAAAAAAAACCAAATGCATAAATTTTTAAACAAAAACAGTATTTGTACATTACAAGTGTTTGATGTGTCATCCGCTAGCATATAATCTTTCGATTAAATTTTACTAAACAGCCAGGGATTACCACGTTTCAAATTAAAATTCAATCAATTCAACCATAATTCTCAAGTTCATTGGCGACTCCTCACGATTTTGTCAAGGACAGTAGTCGTGTCTGTTGATCGTTGTAGAATCTCTTGTTGGCTCGGTGCAGTTGGGGATTGAGAGTTGCCGAGTCGGGGAGTCGCGAGTTGGGAGTTGGGGAGTCATACAATTTGGCCAAGGCGGAAGCTTCGTTCAAGGAGGATCGCACTTTTGTATATTTCAGGAATAATGACCCGAGACGGAAGTAAAGCTAGTCCCGAGATAAATTCATCGTACCTCTAAATAATAAATAAAGAAATAAAATGAAATATAAAGTTTATTTCTCGACTTAAAGTATATTACAAAACAAAATAAAACGGCAACTAAATTTTATGTAGTATTAGAAAGTTATTTAAAGATTTTAATTTTAGTACTTTTATCTGAATATACATAGTTTTTAATTGATAATATAATTTAATAATGTAATGTGATATAGACTGGAAAAAAATTCTACTATAAGAATTGCAAGAGAAAAATTTTTTAAATAAATCATGTTTACTATTTGATTTTATAATAACCTTATTTTACAGTACTATTAATTCTGCTATTGCTAAGATGTTTAATATTAAATAGAATTTTTAAACCCTTAAATAAAACTTTATTAATTCGTTGCAATTGTTATTGTTGAATTAGAGTTGTAAATGTTTACAACAGAATAGTTAGGATTGTATGATTTAGTTCTGCAATATTAATGGCATTTTAGACGTATTCGTAAATGTAAATGTCGAACATCACAAACAGCCCATAGTGTTACAATAATTTTATACCATATAATTCTTCGAGAGGCGCTTTCGCTCACCCAACATCCAAGCAAAGGGATATCAGTTTTCCTCATGCATCAGTGAATACTGCTGAGGAAGCATCGCATGAATGCGCATGCACACACACACACACACACACACACACACACACACATACGTGAGCACACGCCACGTACACAATCTCTCCAAAGAAAAGGATGATGTCCTGTAGTGGATAAATATAAAATAAATGTCGCCGGTGGTTACCCTTTCTGGACTTGTGTTCGTGTTTGGCGTCGCATCTGCACATCATTTCGCAGACACAAGGTTTGGCGGCCAGTTCTTCTTCATCTATGCATTTCTTCTCCTTTTTTTCTTCTAATTATTGCAGAAAACAAAACGGGTTGTAGATTAGACGAGATATATTTATAATATTAAAAATTGATTCACTACTTTCGTTCTTCAATAGAGAGGCTAATTAGATCGAAACGAGCGTGATATTGGAATATTAAAAATATATATCATTTTGATTGACTTCAAGCCAGCATTGCTTGTAAACGAAACCATAAATATCAAAATAACTTAACTGTTTCGCATTTTCTTAATTTTTAAGTTTCCTGTTTTATGTTTATCTTCCGTTGTGTCAGTTAAAAGTTGTCTTAGTTAATAAACACGTTAGATACATATGCTTAAAATTCTCATGTTACACCGTAAATGCGACGTTTAAATAAAATAAATAATAATAATGATGTGATTAATCTGTAAAACAGTAAATAATGAAATTGCCGAAGTCATTCCAAGACTTGATGGATTTTTGAAACTGTTCTGTGCCGAATTAATAACAGTACACTGCACGAAACTCTGCCTCTGTGAAGTTCGTCACGAAAGCGACGCAATGGCGTAAAATCGTAAAATAGGAACGCGGCGGAGAAGGGCGAAGGGTTGGGGAGCGTAATTACCTGCGCAGTACATCATTCGCAGCCAACTCAGAGCGGCAGAGTTTCGTGCGTTGTATTTACTGTACATGTATGGGGCCGTCCATATATTACGTCATTCTAAATTAGGGGGGGGTTGGTCTGCGGATGACGGTAAATGATGGAGAAGGGGCGTTTCGAAATTGACGTCATTGTTGTGATACCAGTTACTCCTAAATGTACAATGGTATATTGTACTCGAGCCAAAATGAATATGGGGAGGATACGGAGATATTACCCGTGACCCAGGATTTGCAAGAATGGGTGAAAACTCCGTGGGAGCTGTCCAAAGAAAACTAAATATATGTATAGAATAGGGAAGAATAAACTATTATATTAATGAACATTGCCAAAGTACATAATAATAAAAAAGATGATTCTATAACAAAACGTTTTAATGTTATCCTATTTTTTCAAATCCGCAAATGTTTTAATTTTGTCAAACTGGGAAATGACGTCAGTTTCGCGAGGGGGGTCATTAGAAAATGACGATAGGATGATTGTGGGGGGTCGAAAATCAGCAAAAATCGATGACGTAATATATGGACGGCCCCTATGTTAAATGTAATCATAGACATGTTTAAGTGAGACACGTGATTATACGTATTCGTGTCTTATTAGCTACGTGTCCGCTTTTTTTCCATATGTAGGGAATAAATGGCCCACTGATAGGGGGCGCTGTAATTTTTTTCTTCATAGCATCAGCGAGCCGAACAGAGTATATAGGTGGTCATCGCCGCCCATGGAAATTCGGTCTAGAGGAGTCACCGCTGCGTTGCCGAACTTTTGAGATAAAATACCCAACGAAGCGGGCAGTGGGCCATATTCAATATATTTTTAATTCTCCTTCATGACTTCATGAATACCAAATTTTGCGGAAAAATATCGTCATTCACTAGATACCACTCTAAAATATTGGTGGTGATGAAAAATACTCAATGTTTATTTTCAAACGTCAAACTAGTAATAAAGAAACAATCTCTAGATACTAATTTTAGTCCGATGATGTTATTTAAATTCATATATACTTATAGCGAGAGGAAAGTTGTTGTCTCTGCCTATTAAAAAAAAAAAATGGCGCGAGTTTAGTACGCGTGTATGATAACAGTTATCATGTACCTACATCATCTTGTATTTGATTCAGATGCTGATCACTCTACTACGAAGGCATACGCTCCCAAAATTTATTTATATCTCATTAATTGTTTGGATATCGTACGTTACTCTCGCAAATATATATATATATATATATATATATATATATATATATAATTACAGTTGAATTATACTCACTTGGTAGCTCAACTTTTTCGTCGATTTTTTTCGTATCGCGTTTCGGCTTGTCTGAAAAAAATATGTCCATTACAGAAAAAATATTAAATACTGTTTAAAAACATTTTTAAGTCTAACCGCGCTATACGTTTTGTGAAAGTGTTAGTATGATAAATATTAGTAATACCAATTTAATATTGTACGTAATAATATTAAATAAATTGTCTTTAAGCAAAACCGATACCAAAAAAAAATCACACGAAAATATTCAGCAGAAATATTAATAATATTTTTTACTAGAATTCTGAAGTACTTGAGACATACGCTATTGTAAAATATGTAGACACGCAAAGCAGTGACAAATTCTAGTTGTTATATTTACACGGTGAATACGTATATTAAGTGAACACATCTATAGATCATGCTGTATGAATCCGGAAAAATAAATGTAAAATATCTTCAAAAAACATATTCACCTTTCCGTTTTTTGCTTTCACATTTGCAGACGCCTTTGCACTGGCAACCCTGTTCGATGGTTTTCTCGCGCGTCTCCGGCGCTGGCAGTTTATAGAAATCATAAATTAGACTGAAGCGCAATGAAACGATCTTTTTTTGTATACTCATATATGTCGCTTCTGTATATGTATATATATATATACTATGATATTGTGATATATATATATATATATATATATATATATATATATATATATATAAACAGAATGGATTTTATCATATATCTTTTCGCAAATATTCATATACTCCTCCCTTTATAAAACAATTTTGCCAAAGAAACCATAGTCATTAAAGTAGCCGTTTTTAAGAAAAATAGCTTAGAGCATCTACGTAGAAATGTCGTACTGACAACCTTAGAACAGGTGACGCGTAGATATTGCGCCACAGCGTACCGCACGGCCGGCCAGTGATCCACTTCGCGCGGCCGCGACCGGTCATGAATGTGTACCGAGTTCGTGGCGTCGGTCGTCCGACCGCGCCTGCGCCTGCTTCTGGCCGAGCATTTAGTGGAGTTGTGTCCATATTTCTTATAAGTATATTTTGATAATGACATATTTTTGTTATAGTTATTTTGGCAAAGTTGTTCTAAAAAAGAAGGAGATTACAAATATTTGCTAAAAAATGCATGATCAAACCCATACTGTATATGTGGAGGGACGGATATTGATGGATGATGATATCATTAGAAATATTCTATTTACACGCAACACCGAGGCAAAAGCGGTTTAGCAGCCACGTTTGATCTGCACTGAAAAATTAACGTCTACAAGAAGTTCAATTTGCTGTAGGGTCGGCAAATTCAGGATTAAGTTTTTATTTATTATTTTTGAATAGTGCGTCTAAGTTTAGTTGGCGAAGTAACTAAGCGTTGCTGCTGTTTAACTACGAAGGCAATCTGCCCACTTTTGTGTATTATTGTATTATCTCTCGCATTATAAATTAAATCCAGTGTTGAAGAACATCAGTAATAAGTTGTTTTATATTGCTTACATACGGTTTAATACACAAATAATTATATGCATATATATTATTATAAATTATATAGTATATATGTTTCTTTGCCTATTTCCCTTTCTTGTTGGTGGGGCGATAGGTGTCGCTTTTCTGCGACTACCGACGATATAAAAATATGCGACGTGTAAAACGCTTGTGCGCTAAAGATAATATGAAAAACCAAAGGGCGCGGTGCCGCGCGTGTGATCCCAGGACGCGACAAGGGCTAAGCCTTTTACTTCCTAATTATTCCCTTTCCCTATGGTATTTATTTGACAGTATACATGTGCAAAGTTCGAAGGCAGACAACAGGCATAGTTTTTAAGCTTCGAGGGAACCGCGATAGACTAATTTGAGATTTGTGTTGAGAAAAAACTTGAATATAACGTAAGTAGAGAAATAAATTAATATATACGAATTAAAGAAGAATAGGGACGATTCGATGTCCTATCATAGAACCAGAACAGAAAAAAAAGTATCGATCTCTGCGTAGTGTGTGTGGAGTATCTTTGAAAGACAGACGTAGGAAAAGTGATGTTGGACAGCGGTATAGTTTGAAAAAATATGCAGTGATTAGCGTAGAAGAAACCGTACTATCACGGTGGTGATGTCGATCGGGGCAGGTCGGTTCATTCAGAACCAATTTATGCGGGTGTGCTTGATTAGATAAAAAATGTATTATTTACCTTTTTCTAACTCCATACCGGAGGCGCCCTCTGCATACTCATCTAAAACTGCGATACCTGAAAAAAATATTATGCAACTGTTTTATCAGTATATATGCTAAGGAAGACATCTATCTATAAAAACTTCAAAAGTAAAACTTTGTTGAAATAAAGATTTTCATTGAAATCATTCAGGGTCTTCAAGATAACCATACATTTTATATACGCTTTGCTTTCGCAAGCAGCCCTGTCCGCGTGGACAAAGAACGAATTCCTTCATCACGTATATCGACCGATCGCGCCTTCAATGACGATCCTGTTCGTTGTCCCGTTCCCGATTCTGATGTCAAATTTGTTGCACGCTCGATTCCGATCGCGTCCCGCTTTCAATTCCAATTTTAGCCCCACACCCGATTTCAACCTTAGTCCCGTTTCCGATTCTGATGTCGATTCGTCGCACGCTCGATTCCGATTGCGTCCCGCTTTCAATTCCAATTTTAGTCCCACACCCGATTTCAATCTTAGTCCCGTTCTCGATTTCGGTTCCTCCCACTACTGATCTGTTATCCGACCCGTTTGCGATATTTCTTATCGGTCACAATTCCGATTAGTATGAAGCCGGTACAAGGGTTGGTATCTTAATATTATTTATGCTATATTACTTAAGAATATTGTAGATTTTTATGAGTAAAAGAATGTTTAGAATCTGTAATAGCACAAATATGCCAATGAAGCCAAAAAGAAATGTTAATACTCGGGGAGGTTCTTTATAGTGAAGGAGTTTTTAGAATCGGTTCAATAGTTTGGTTCAAGAGTACTACTACTCAGACGAAGTCGGGTATAAACGCTAGTTTTTTTATTTTCAGAAACCTCGTTTGCGCGTACAACATACCGTCAGTTTCATAGTAATCAGATGAATGGTATAGGCACGCAAAGGAAACGAACAAAATACACACCAATAGAAGATAATGTATTGAAAAATAAGCAAAATTTGATTATAAAATCCATTCAGATTTGATTGGGTCGGGTAATCAAACAAACAGACACTTTATAGACAGACAGTCAGAATGAAAATTAAAAAAAAAAGTTTAATATACTTTAGGTGCGAGTGGAAGAAATGTTTAGGGGTGACAAAATTTTATAAAAATATCGTATGCACAGTTTCATATATATGTATATAGAGATAAATAAAAAGTATTCTACTTTCTATTCCAGGAGATTAACCACTTCCATAAAAATTTGATTAATATCTGCCGGGCAAACAAAATGACATCACCTCTTTACCGACATCACGTATAGCATATAGTCTAGACACCATTTGCGAAATCACATGTTCTTACCGTTTACTAAGTTTCATCAGAGCGAGCGCACCGTTTTTAATTTATACATATAATATATATATATATATATATATATATATATATATATATATATATATATATATATATGTATATTATATGTATAAATTAAAAACGGTGTGTATATATATATATATATATATATATAGACAGAGAGACAGACGGCAGACATAAATACAAACGCAGTTGTTTGAAATGTTAGAAGTGGGTCGGTATGAGTCAAGAGGAATGTCGCAAAATTAAAAAAAAAAATGGTACGGACAGACAGACGCTGCAAACTTATATGGTAGCATAAATATAGATGAAGACGAAGAAATAAATTGTATGTCCACGCTTGCCGATCCCGCGAGCGAAAAACTGGTTAAATGCATAAATTAAGCAATCAAATCAGGCAGTAGCGATAGTGCCCGATATTTCACAACTTGTTGTAAATCAACAACAACTTTACAAATAAATGGAAAAGTCCCGTTTGTTCGGTGACCCTTTCAAAACCGGTTAAAGGACTAATATACGGCTTAACTATAACTTATTAAACTTTACCTGACTGTGAAGGCTTCCACCATTCAGTGTCCGACGATGCATGAAGTGAATTGTAATAGTATCGCATAAAAAATATCAATGAATTTACAAGCTTAACATTTCATGCAATTTTACTCTGCTAACTGTCAAAGCCAACTAGAACAAATGTTCTTATTAGCTGTTAAATTAAATGTCCTTATGAAAGTTTACTATATAGCTTATAGTGAACTTTCATAGATAAAAAAATCAGATTTAAAAATTTAACTTATGCCCTGGATGCCTAGGATCTCACTGTACATGTAGTTACACGTAGTGTTTGGAACTTTTTGGACGAATATTTTATTTCCATTTACTATAACTACATAAGAAATTGAGAGTAGATAATAAAGTTCAATCACTAACTATATTTAATCATACCTGCTTTAAAAGTTCATATCGGACAAGGATTGTTTCATGTGATTCAAGAGATTCATATAACTTAATCAGTGTTTAAGTTATGCCATGTTTTAAGTCACTGAGAATCGGCCATCGCTGCTATTTCAATAATGAGACATAATGAATTAACGTCATTTCTGTCAATATTAGTAAATATTTTACTTGGTTTCTTGATGTCAAGTGACATTGTTGCCAAACCGTTGAAATTAAATATATACGAACTATTTAATTATTTTGTGAATAATAAAAAATCTGCATGATACATTGAAAGCGGTTCAGTTTGTTTACTAATTGCTAACTTTTGTGGTTATAATAGGGAACATCACTAAATGTGTTCATTTTTATACAAACGTATAATACATGAAGATGCAAGATTTATAAAGCTTTGGCGTGATTGCGTAGTCAGCATCGCCTTTTGGTGAAGAATTTTTTTTTTGAAAATAATAATATTGACCCATCAAAATAGAAAAGCATAGAATCATAATGTCGAACATATTTACGTTCATTCGTGGTGCACAACTCACCCAAATGTAAATGAGGATATACGACGTATTTTTAAAGCAAACAAACCTCTTACAAAGGATCTTATTATTATCATTATTAGATGTAGTTTCGAATGATACTTTTATTTCTTAACCGGTGAGAAAGAAAGAGTAAGAAGAGGACATTCGTTGGCGACAGAAAGAGAAAGAATAAGGGCTCGTGGGGAACGACTGTGTGGCGGCGAAGCCAATATTGTATGCCACGCCCACTACGAAGCCAATTTCGTTTGCTCATTTCGTTTATGTATTATGCTTATACGTTTTTCTATTTCGATGTATTGACCTCATACGTTCAATATCAACGAATGATGGTCACGCATGACTATCAAAAGCGACTTAATATGTACTACTACTGTCTAGATCAGCTATGAAGTAAGCCGAGACCAAAAACAAATTAAACCGGCGTGCGCGTGTGCACAACAGGCAGTGTCAATATGCATAAAAATGAAATTATAAGTGTCGGGTTTATAATTCAGGTATGTCGCCAACGTTTTAGATAATATTCGTTTAGTGTACTGAAAACGCGACAGATGTCATGTTATCTGGCGATTCGCAAGTTGATAATTGGCGCCATATACGACCGTCACAGCAGAATAAAAAACTGTAATAAAGAACAAAATGCCACAGACAAGAAGGGCGAATACAACATGGCGTCTGGAATCTCGGAGCTATGAACTTTTCTCGCGGCGGACCCTCGATAAACTTTTTATCTTCAAAAATATCATTAACTCGATTGCACATAACAACTTCTGCTATTTATTTACATGTAAAAAAATTCCGATAGTTTCATTACGTTGTGTATATTATAGATTTTAATCGGCCCGCTGCTAAGACATATTTATCCTCTCACAATTTTTTTATTTCATTTTATAGAGCTTGGATACAAAACCACCACACTCTAGACTGGCGCAGATTGGAGACTGCTAACGGCCGTTGTCACCAATGCTGTGACAATGTCCGACACCGATAGCTTGACATGTCTTATGAACACACACAGACATACCTACGGAACTAATGGTTTCCGATTTAACTTAGTATAAAAAGTAATTGATTAGTTTGTCCGTATTCAGGATGTAATCCGGTACCTACCTACGTGTTCGTAGGCGATGTTTGTCGATCAATAGGCCGTTACTGCACCGGATGAAATATATTTAAATAGAACTCGTTCATATATTTGGTTTCGTCAAAAGACCAGTCATAAAAAAAAATGAAATGAATAGTGTTCTGTGGTAGTACCAGAAGCATTGTAAAGAAATGTGTATACTTGTATCACATGATTATAGTGAAAACTTATACCATTTTCTATTTATTTAGATACTAGCTGACCCGCCCGCTTCGCTGGGTAATTTTTATTATAAATAAAATGGCGAAGGATTTACGGAATCCTAAAAATGAGTAGCCTAGAACCATCTACAAATCATTCCGCATCGAATGGTCCCAGTCCCATGTCTATCTTATTAGTTTTTACGTGAATGGCGAACAAAGACAACCTATTTTAATTATATATATATATAAATATATAGATAGCAATTTAAACTGGAAAAGCAGCTGTAAAATATACATACAATATCAAATTAAATCTGCTTAAGATGTCTTACCTGGTTACTTCATATTTCCCATATGAATCGACGCATAGAAACATTACTGTTTCTGAAGTCTTGAAGTCTGAAGATTTGAAGTTCTAAAACGGCAGTATATTTATGATTTGCATCAGCATTTTAATGATATTGCTGACAATTTATTATTCTTCATAAAGAATATTTCTATTGAATTCTATATCTGTAGGATTGTAAGTTCCAAAAAAAAAACTAATATATCAATTGTCACACCACAAAAATACTTCTTACTTCTCATAGTCACTTACCTTTTACTTTTTTTAATTACTTGCCTTAGTAAATGTCTACATGAGGTACATAATATCTATTTTAGATGCCACTCACGGACAGATGGCGCTTGTATAAGTAGTTTAATTATCCTCATAGAGTGTTTAAAAATTGGTATTAGTTCTTTAAATAAGAGAATAAAATGATAACTATTGTAAATATGAACAGATACTTACCCATTGAAAATCATTCTATCAATTTTGTGAAACTTCGTTTCTGCAATATCTATAGGCAAATGCAAAATTTAACAAACACAAACCAAAGAGCATGGCCTCTCACTAGCGCCAGTTATGTCGGTCCGGCGAAACAGAGTGGAGTCATTTTACAATGTTCCAAATGCTGCCTTTATAACACACATCTTTTGATGGTTTCAACCGAAATACCTGTATCGCATTTGCATTGCCTGATTCTTTCCAATTCTTGGAGCTGCTCCTCTGTCAGTTTCTTCTTTGTGGTTTTCATTTCTGTCAAAGTAAGGTAATTTTTAACTTTGTAGGTACGTTTACAATCAAGTATTTATCGATTGAAATGATTTCATCTCGATTTGCATATTACCTATTTTTTTTTTCTTTTACCTTATACTTATTATATTCTATACACGATGGATGGAGAAAAATAATATAAATAACGTTAGTAATTATATTAAAATATCAAATATTTTTTTATCACATATTACTTATGGAGAACGAGATATAAATTTATAACGAAGGATTTATAATTATTCGAATCTGCTGGCAATACCGAATATGTATTCGGTGTTGCCAATACATTGGAAAATATTAAATCCTTTTGTTTTTAACTATGATATTAAAAGGCACCTTGCAGAGCTCGCTTTTCGGCCAGTTTCTCGCACACGCACATGTCTTCGCAGAGACAAGTCTTCCGCCTGGCGCCGTCTTCGGTTTTCCACGGCAGTTCTTTGGGGGCCTGACATGAAACTAATTTTTTAAAGCATTTTTTGAATAAAACATCTGCA
Organism: Eumeta japonica; assembly: GCA_005406025.1. Lineage (NCBI taxonomy): Eukaryota > Metazoa > Arthropoda > Insecta > Lepidoptera > Psychidae > Eumeta > Eumeta japonica. The sequence goes on from BGZK01000730.1 coordinate 246,085, forward strand.
TGTACCAGAACTCATACCACACATTTTAAGGGTTTAATTACTTCATTTTTTTTCCCCTATAAATGAAGAGTAGTTTTACCGGAAAATTTTGAATCCAGAAAATACTTATTCGGACGCCGAACCATTCGAATCTAAAACCATACATATGATGTTAATGTAGTTTTTTTTACTGCTTAGAATATCATTTACCGTCAAAATATGGTCCGTAATCTTGAAGTGTTAAAAAAAACATTTTTAATGCCAAACGTTTCAAACTAAGTTTTAAATATTTATTTACATAAATTTATTAACAGGTACATATTACAATAATAATTTTCAGCCTCATTAAGATGGCACTGTTATAATACAAAAGGAAAAAAAAAAACACATAAAAATAAACATTAACAAATGTAGATACAAATCGATAACATAAGAGAAATCGATATTGAGCTTGCATCTATTGTTTATTTAAATGCCGAGTATTAGACATAATTAAATATTGACTTATTTATTTACTTTAGGACAGAGGACGTCTGAAGCCAATTGTTTCTTGAATGAGGAGAATCCGTGATTGAAAACATCAATGTCGGTACTCATTTTAGTAACGTCATTGTAGGCCTACACATTCTAACTAGTGGGTAGCAGGATCATTAAAATATTACACATACAAAGACTACATCGAAATGCGCCTCCACAGCGTCTTTTCGTAATGCAGTCAATGGATCTATGCATCAGAATTTACCGAAATTGATTAATGTCAGAAAGGCTATATGTTTTTAGGTTTGCCTTGTATATTGTCTTACAAGAAGCTTTGAATTCGTCATAGCGGCGTAGCGTGCGATTAACAGTGCAAGTCCGCAAACTGGCCGCTTTATGGAGATACCAGCCTTTTGTCTTTTTTTAAAACTGGTGTAATACATATTCCTCCTTTTGTGATAATAGATTGCTGATTCTATAAATCGCTTTTGTTGGGCCAAAAATGCCAGAGCGTTTCTTGTATGGTACCGTACATTTAACACATAATTTTAAATGTACTACCGTACATTTAAAATTATGTGTTTCTTTTCCATTTTTTTTAATGAGTATTGTAAAGTCAGATAAGTTAACCGGATTTATTGCGCAAGGGTTTCCGCTTTTTCTTCCAGAAAAAAAAAGATCAATGGAAATCTAACGATTGATGTAAAGAACGAAATAAAAAAACAAAATAGGTTTGGTACAATCAAATGTCCACAATAACTCTACGTGTCATGTGCATAAATAAACTTAAAATATATACTAGGTACGTAAATAAACTGACATTCGCAGGTCTTCTTCGTCTCGACCCTGTCGAGGACATCTCTGTGCTCCCTCTTCATGGTGTAGTGGTAGTCCGATTTCTTGACAGGCAGGATGAGCGCCCCCGTGGCCACGTTCAGCACTAAAAGGAATATGTTTATCATAGGATTAATTGTATAGCTTATTTTACTTTTGCCACCACTAGATGTCGCATTGGGCGGTGAAGAGTTATCTTTGTAAATGTAGAATTATCATCTAGTTGTGCAATGTCAACCTGATACTTGAATATTGGATGTTTTTGTTTCTTTTTTTTTTTTGATTAAATATTTGATGTTAGCATAACTACACTTTAAAAATTTTATTGTAAGCACAAGCAAAATTGAATTAACACAACGGCATGTTTGCCTATTATGTGGGATTTTGATTATTTTGAACATTTTTATAAATTAGGCGAACAAATTAATTATTATTTTTATTTATACACACACATGCACGCACGCACGCATACACAAACACATGTGTGTGTATGTGTTTGTGATCGGTGATTAGGATGTGTATAATATACACATCCTAATCACTGATGTAGTATTAGCACCATGCCCTAACCAGAGTGCAGTAAAACGCACGAAACTTTGCCGCTTTGAATTGTCCGCGAATGATGTAATGCGCAGGTGTAACATTCCCCGACCCTACCTCCAACTTTCTCGCGTGCCAATTTTACGCCATTGCGACGCTTTCGTGACCAACTTCACAGCGGCAGTTTCGTGGGTTGTAAATGTACATTCAACTGTGATGCAATCACAAGCCAGTCCGCCTCTCCGTGCGTTGCCTTCTTCTGTTATTAAATATTAGAGTCCTGGCGACTGAGTTTTGCTCGACATCTTTCGATTTTGTGGTGGGAAAATTATAAATTCTCACGGCAAAAGGAAGCTATTTATGTTTATTTCCAACGACAAACATTTGAATACCTACAGTTCATATTATACAGTGCCATTTGTTGTTGAGCACCAATAATATAGCGACAATGTAATCGCCTCGAAATTCCACTAGATGGCGCTAAATTAAAAAATAGATGCGTCAGGGGACACCCGGTAGACGTGAAACATCAAAACTGCTGTATACGGTATTATGTAATTGGACGAGATGAGGACGGCGGGTGTTACGGATGTAAAGAACAAGCCCGTGATTTTCAATAAACACATTTAATATTACATTTCATCGGTATTGCCTCGTGCCAACGCGTTATCGCCTCCGCCTGCGCACAGCGTTAGGCGCAGACGGCGTAGGCCAAAACCGAGCGTCTCCTGATATTTGAAACGTCTTAGTCTTACCCCAGTCTAACGCGCGTATAGATGTTTAACATCAAAATATGTTTGAAAAAAAAAATTTATAGAAAAAGCACCTATACAGATAGACTCATAAAGCAATACTTTCTTTAGTAAAAATTTATATCAAAATCATTAGGACCGTTTTAGAAGAGGTCATGTATAAATTTGCATACACAACAATTGGTCACTCAATATAATGAGGTGTCATCAATAATGAAAACAACTTACTCTTATCAATAATCTCTCGAACGTCCAGAGTGACTTCGAGTCTTTCGTGCAGCTTCTCCTTAAGGCTGTATCTCGTTTCGCAGGCATCTTCCATGTGGCCCTTCGCTTTTAAGACGACTGTTAAAACACGGTACATGTATAGTGAAAGTGCCTTCGAGGGGCTATCAGAATAATTATTGCTCAGCAAAAAAAAATAATAATAATTAATTTCTCAAGAAACTCGATAATGACATAAGAATAACATTGTAACATTACTTCAAGAAGGATTCACAACTATAGAGGTTGTTGTTTTATGACATTGTTATTGCATGAGGGCATCGGCTGGCGACGAGTAACAGATTACGGGACACATTGGCGAATATGGTTTTGGGTAAAATCCTGACGATGTGCTAACACGAAACGTACGACAGATTGATTGATTGATCAGTTTGTTATTGACTGTTGTGGCGGGCCGACGGTATTGACACTAACATTTGCTTCGAATGATATTTCAATTTATTGTACTGTGATTCGAAGCGAAGAGCAGATTCGGTCAGTAATGGATCTTGTTTGCTGCACGTTGCTAGTGATCGTTTGATAATGAATCTCCGTTAAGTAAAGCCTAAGGTATAATCACTACATAAAACAGAGTCCCTCCGCCGCGTCCGTCTGTCATAGCTTTAGCAATATTTAAAGAAATATATTTCCGATGCTAATTTATTTCATGCCAAACGAAAAGAAATAGGAACGCGTAAAATTGAAGCTAGTGACAGCGTTCATAACTCTCGCGGTCGGTAGAAGGAGAAGAATTTTCGGAATGTAAATCTAGAAGTAGAACAAGATTGCAGGTGGAGTGCTGTTCTTACTGCACATTTCAATAGCAGAATAAGCAATATATTATTATATAAATCACCATTGTCAACCAAAGCGTTGAGTGTGTCCCGGAAGTAGTAGTATGTGGGTATCTTTTCTTCCAGGGGCGCCGGTGCGGGACGGACTGTGGAAAAACAATAGTAAAGTTAGAAGAATTATTCTTCTGAACGCAAAAGAAAACCAATGGCTCTAGCCTAACGATAAGAAGAGGGCTTTTAAGAAAAGAGCCCATTCTAAAACGTTGGCAACGCACTAGCGACTGGTATTCGTATTACCTATGCTATTGTTGTCGTCGTCGGGTTTTGTTTACCGCACTACCAAGGCACGCCCTCTCACAAGTTTTATATTTCACGTTGAGGACCATAGATGAATATGAATGTTGAGGACTTTGGACCCTAAATCATAAGAAACCAGAAAACATACTTTTATGCATAATTTTATGCCAATTAAATATTGTATAAAAATAATCTCATGACGTATTGTCGGAATATTCATACTTTCATAGAGTTATTATGCATTAGCGAGTTTTAATTTTAAAGCCTTGGTATGGGTGCTTTTAAAAATGAGTCCATAGAGTTGGGCAATATTGATTCACTTAGGTACATAACAAATTAAAATTTCACTGTGAACAACGAGACTATTATTTTTTTTTAATGAATGTATCACTCACTTCTGGTATACTTCCATCTTGGATCTTGTCTATGCTCCGGCTTCTCCACCGGCTGCGGTTCCCCGGGGCAGATTTGACACTGACAGTTCTCGTATGGCAGTTGACACTTTTTGCAGAATACTGAGAATTGAAATTGTCGTTTATGTAGTGAAATATTATCACAAATTATTTCTATAGAAACGAGTTTATTTATAGTGTTAAATGAAACGGTATACATGCATCTATTTGGGTGTTAAATTAGGAATATGATTTAAGCTCTAAAAACAAATGAGATTGTATGAAACGATAGATGGATGTAAGTGAAGCGAGAGATATGCAAAAATCGTGACACGCGGAACCTTTGTTATCTATGGTGTCTATTTCTATGTGTCTATGGTGTCTATGTACCTTTCGGGAAATAGACGCGAGTTTAAAACGTAAAAAAACACATACCTACCTCAATAAAAAATGCACATCTGCACACGCGCACGTAAATAATATACGTATGTACGTTCACGCATGCACACATTCATGCAAGCAAACACACAATTCATCTTGTACATACTTTTTTGCATTTAACTTTCAGCCTACCTTTATATGAGTCAATCTAATGATTTTATTATGCGGATATTAGAAGGCTTATAATAAAAAATCTCAATCGACTTCATATCATGCAGATGTATATTTCTATTTCCATACCTTCTTCTTCAATATCCATTGTGTCGAGAAGCCCAAACAATTCTTCTCTCACAGCCTCCAGTCTCTTCTCCTGGAGGGCGGACACGCGGTTCCTCGAAGCTTGCTTATGGGCTTCCGGCAGAAGAAAATGCTGCACCAGTTCTGCTATCGTTTCGTGTTGTTCTATGGAAGAACTGGAAGGAAGAAGAGCTGGATGGGTTCACATGAGGCGTCCTAGGAAATCTGATGCAGACCAAATTGGTGACATATTAAGAAAGGACAAATTTGTGAACACCAAAACCGAAGAGCTTGCATGAAAACATTGACGAACGTCAGTGAAGCAAGAGCAAAAGTTTGTACCATAAGGAAATCTGTACATTCTGTCTACCCTTTGAATTTTGTACGAAGTAAAAATGACTATGTGATCTTGCGTTTTGTATTATTTTTATTATTTATATTTATCATATTTTAGTAGCAAATGCATTAGGTTGTACATTATTTCATCTTTAAATATGATATTTTATTTTATAAACTGGCGTTCATAACAACCTCCTATAATTGATTTGATAGGTAGCGTAGATAAAAGAGTAGATCATCATTTTCGGTAGCCGGCTTTGTCATAAAAGCACGAATTGGCAACGTCGCTATAGTTCTAAAACTCTTGAAGGGCTCAACGACCTTTTTGGCTATTAAAGAAGCCGTCAAACGTATAAGACTCCAGCGACATCTATGATTTGCACTTTCATTATTTACTTAAAGGCTAAATATGTTTAACTATGTCCGGAGCGACTAGACGCGACTATATATATATATATCTCTCTTTCTTTTATGTCGGCAGCATCATATACGTGTGTTGTGCTCACAGTTCCTCCTGCGCGCGCGCGTCCAACTCCCGCGCACGATCCTCGACGTGTTCGACCGCCGAGGCCTCGGCGTACCTCTCCACAGAGGCCTTCGCTATTTCACGGAAATATTCGTCGACGGTGTCGTGAGTCACTCCTAGTATCTGAGGGCAAGGTTTGATATATGTGATGTTATTTACAATCGGACAATTTCAAGGAGTTAATGAAAGGATCGAGGAATAATTCGAAATCTGTGTCGATAATTACAGGTTTTGCTTAAAACAGGTCACAAAGATGTACCTGCGCAGAAAACGAATTTCGTACACGCACTAGTGTATAACAACTCTGCGCAAACGCAGGCTGAACGTGTTTTATGCGTTATATTTCATGCGTTAACCTGTAGTCACACATTGACAATTATTTTAATCTTAAATAACCACTTTACAAATAAGTAAAAACTAGCAAATATATCTCAATAATATTATAAATCTTTTAATATAATTTTACTATCACCCTTGCCCTATTGTAAGTGCGTTTTGTCAGGATTTAAAAGATTACTACTTTTGTAATCTCTGCTTGAGTTGTTCAGATTTTATATGTAAATTGTACGCAATGCTTATGCAATTTAAGTATAAAACTTACCCACAAGTCACATAAAAAAAAACACTTGTAACGTTGTACGTAGAACGTACTTATTTATATTAGTCCGCTAAGTAACTGTTTCGCGGGATAAGATAAATAAACAATTTGACACTTGTTTAGGTGTTCAATATCTGTCAATCATCTAATCAATATTAAATTCTTTGGATGGGGATTCGAAGTAAATCACAGATTCAAGAGTCAGCGGTGGGTTGCATTTTTAACGCAAGTTAATGGAACAAGTGTCTAATTGTGGATTTCCTCGAAGTAATACCATATGCAATAGGATATTTGTGATGTTTTTGCGTACGTGCTTACTTAAAAATTTTCCTATGATTTAATCAATGATACTTTTTGAAGTAACAATTCTGCAATTGTTACTTCTTCTGTTCTTGAAGTGAAAATTTCAATAACAGAATCAGTACCCGGAAAAACTGGAGAATAGTACAGTAGAACGCACGAAAGTTTGCCGCTCCGAATTGCCTACGAATGGTGCGCGGGTTTAACACTCCCCGACACCTTCTCCTTTTCCGATTTCACGCCATTGCGACGCTTTCGTGACTAACTTCACAGCGGCAGAGTTTCGTGCGTTGCACTGGGTTATTTATCTCGAAATGGGTTAGCTATTATTATACATTTGTTCATTTTGATTGGCTAGAATGTTCCAGAATATAGTAAACGTTTTTGTTTACTTCGGGAGTCGTATGTTTTTGATTTTAGGAATGATTTACAACTTATACACTCTATACCGGAATCTGAACGCTCGCTAGTTGCTTGTTATACTCGAGCGAAAACTCTTACGAACGAGTGGTAAATTCATATCATAACAGTATATTAATATTATAATGACGAATTTTAAGAATTAAGTATAAGTAAGTTAATTATCATTAATTAAAACTGTTGACATGGTTCTGTAGAGCATTTCTGTACCTCAGTATTGCTGAATATACACCTTTTGCTTTTCTGAGTGTTTATTCATGTGTGTTTACACAATCCTCTACACAAGCCATAAATATATATTTTTTGTCTATATAAAAAAGTGACTTCAAGCGTTTTCACCTGCTTGAACATCTCATCGTGCTCGTGTCTTCTGCGTTCTTCTTTCTGTCTTCTGCCAGCTTCTGCGGCTTCGCGCATTTGTCTGTCGCGTACTACCAAACAGAAAATAAATTCTTTCATATTTTTAAGAATCTTTTTAACCTCGTAATTTAACTCCCCTCACCTTCCATAGTTTTATTTCAAATCGACCCCTTTTATTTAAAATTTAAATATAAATTCTATTCTCAACTTTTATTGAGTAAATATAAATTTTAATATAAATTCCGAGGGATAGGGACTATATAAAATGGACAGTATTCTAAACGAAATTTTCGACGAGTATACGTCTGTTTTCATTTTTAATAGGCGTCATTTTGTTACCAGGGACATGTGCTAACGCCATCTGTTGTTGTGTAAATGAACGAAGTTGAGCATAATCAAACGAAGTTACGTTCTTCAGTTATTCCCAATATATGGCGTTGTTTAGATCTATGCTTTTTCATCGGACAAAGTTCGATATTGTACAATATCTTTACAGCCACATTTCTTCTTCTTCCATAAGTTGTTTTATATATTCTTGAATTACAACTACAGTTGAACCTCGATAAGTTAAAGTCCAAGGGAAACACAAAATATTTTAAGTTATAGAGGTTTTAAGTTATCAAGGGTCTATGTTAGGGATAGGTTAATATAGAGGTAGGTATGTACATATGTATGTATGTACCCTTGTTCCACCCTTTATCAGCATATATGAATGTTGTTAGTTTTCTTTTTGAACTCATTTTAAGCCAGTTTTATAACACAGTAAGTAAAGCGATGTTTCCAGGACAATGATCAAAAACTTATGATTCAAGGCTTACTTATGTCTTAAGGCTAACCGCCGCAAAGCTTTAAAGAATTTCAAAGAAGCAAACAATAGGTGACATATGTATTGTTTACGTTAACAATTTAACTAGTGAACACGTGCAAGCAATAAATACCGAAACCTTTTGTTTTGCACACTCTTTCAAAATGACTCATTGACAAACAATTTTATGTTATAGAGGTTGTGGAAACATTTCTTTAAGTTACTGAGGGCCAATACAGAGATTACTTATTTAAGTTATAGAGGTTGCGTATTTTAAGTTATAGAGGTTTTGGGCTCTGATGGGAAGGGAACATATTATTTTTTGAAGTTATAGAGGTTTTTAAGTTACCGAGGTTTGAGTTATCGAGGTTCTACTGTATATAAGTCAATTTATTATTTCCATGTTTACAAACTTAAAATGTTGATTTACTTTGACGTAGTGTACATGTGGCGTAAGTCTCCGATAGTGAAAATGATAGTTACTTTGTTAATTCTGTATTTATGTAAAGGCAATATTATCACTTACCTTGTATTAAGTTACAATTTCGGGCGTTTTGTTTGCACACCAGAGACTCAATTACAATTTAGGCATTTTCGAACATTAAAAATCGCTTTTTTCAATTAAATCCAGCTATGCTGCGTAGAGACATAACGTCAGGTCAAATAGATAAAATGAAGATTGTTAATTGTACAATATTTTCTATTTGTACCAACATTAATAGCTTTGACTGTCTAAAAGGCAGTTAAGAGCAACAGCTTTGGACAAGGAAGTACCGCGTTTCATCACAATGACTGTCGTAATTCTGACCAAGTACCTAACTTAAATGTCAACCTATTTCGTTATATTTCATAGTTTTCGTGTCATCGACTTGTGATTTATAAACTCGTTTCTAAAGAAACTCAATTTGAAACATTAATTCGTATTGTTTTCCCAATCGCCCGAACATCCCCTTATCCATGGACCCATCCACGTGAAACATACGAATGTAACAATTATACAGCTAACCAGGGTTTCTTAATTTTTATAGGACAATAAACGCATGCATACTAATTTCGCATTAGTAATGCCACAAGTTCGGCTATACGTTTCGTAATATACATCCGTCATGGGCGCCATGATTCCATCTTGGCCTTACACGCGATCAAGTAGAAGGCGTGTTGCTTCCTCTCCTCCTTCAACCGGACCAGCTCCTTCTCCAGGAAGTCCAGGGCCGTCGACACTGCGCCGCCGCACACGTCCTGCACCAGCGCCGAAATGGCCGACTCCTGCGACGGACCATTACATAATAAGTAATTAGGGTCGTCCAATCACCAAACATTAGCGAGTTGCAAGCACTCATGGTCGTGGCCAAATCAGAATTCACGTATATGTTTTATACAGGAAGTCAATAATATAATTAAAATTTTCATAAAATGTTGATTTTAAGCATTTGACGCGTACAATCTGTGAGGGACGATGTAACTACGTCACTACCTACAGAACCGCCACAGATTGCAAATGCAGGTTTTATTTGCAACCCATTGTTATTATAGACATAAACTTTACATATATTTTGTGAATCTAATTTGTTCTACATTTGTCGTCCGTATAAAAGTTATTTCATTCAATTAGTGAATAAACCAATGAAATTAATATTAACGTATGATGAAAAAGTATAATAATGATAGTTTTTTTTTTAATAATAAAAAATCCATTTAAAAACACGAAATCACAATGACATGTCAAGTATTACCGTGTGTGATGTTGTGGGAATGCTCCTTTAATAATTCGTTAGCACAACAAATTACGTATAACCTTATGTATATATAAGTTGTTATACTTCTTTGGCGTGATTAAAAATATTGCAAATATGATTGATAGAGTTTCCATAAAATTTTTGGTTATTTTTAATAAGGATTAAGGGGTAATTCTGGCCCAAACTAATTTTCTATTTGGTCATTTTTATGTTTATTCACATTTGTACATATTTATTTACATTTGTTCATATTTATTCATCTGTTGGAAAAACATTCACAACAAATTAAAGTTGACAAACACGTATATCAGGCGTTTTTTTGTAAAAAAAAAAAAAGCAAGTTCCACATCATTCCCTAGATGGCGTAGTAGTGACAAAAATGATGTATCAATCAAATTCGCTCTTTTTCTTGTTTTCTGGAATTCTTTAAAAATTAATTATTAAAATTATAACAGAAGTAATTTGAAAATGATATGAAAAATACTTTTACATATTGAATTTTTAGTATCGAAATTGACAGAGAAATTGTACTTGTGTACGTCATTTTTTTTTTTATAGTAAGTTCGAGGTGCCAAAAAGCCTGCTAGCCACCAGAGTGTAGATGGTTATCACCACCCAGACACTTGTACCTCAGAAGTCACTAGTGAGTTACCGGCCTCGGGTAGGGATAACAAGTCTAATGAAAGGAAGAGTGGGCTGGAGGGGGGAGTAGGTCACCGGAACTCTCACTCACTAGACGAAGCGTAACAGAGAAAACTATTGCTTCACGTATGTGTTATGTAAGAGTGGGATACCTCAGCGGTAGATTTGGCCCATTTCTAACAACTTTTGGACTGTAACTCGATTGTAGTTCGGTGATTTGTGTGTAGCAAACATGAATTTAAGAATTTTAAAATTTTGAACAGATCGACTAATTACAACCAATTTCTAATATTTTTTTATATGAGAAACCTCGAATGTTTATACAATATTATCGATAGTTAGTGATTACTAGATACATGTATTTACCCTCTGATCGTCAAAAGACTGTTTGTCGTAGAAGTCCCTGGCTCTAGTGTCTTCTTGCAGGATGCGCAGTTTCTCCGGTCTGTCGAGGCCTTGAGTGCATTTCAACTCCTCTATCAGTTCGGCGCTTCTCCTCCTGCCCTCGTACATCTGGAATGCATGCGGCCCGCTTTAGGGAGGAGCATTTACGAGACTAGATCATATTTTAAGCTATGTTAATTGTTTTTTTTGCTTCGAAAGGAAAGTAATTTGTTCGCTGCCTTTTTCTTTTAAATTTTCACAAGAATTCCGCGGCTGTTCACTGAAAACTGCTCAGTTTTCAATCTATCATGTTCAAAAATAAGTCTTAAGTCTGAAGCCATTGCTTCTGGTATGTTACCATCGTTTATTAATGTACCGATCTTATTGAATTTATGTATAGCATCGAACTTATGTTTACATTCACCAGATCAATTATAGACAAAGTATTAAGTGGCTGTCCTCAGCATCACCTAGATGATGTCATTGACGAACTATATATACTCTGTGGCGCTGGTGGGCTATGGGACTTCGTGCATCGGTGAAGGTTTAATAAACCTTCATTGCCATGTTAGGCTTAATCAAATGATAAGTGTTGATCATTACATGAGTTATGATAATACTTGGTGACGATGATGATGCTGGCAGGTTTACAAACACACAACAATCGACAGCTATGTGAAAGCTTAAGATTGTAAGAAATAAATACCATGTAACACAAAACATAATATATTATGAAAAGATGCAGATTAAATCGTAAATTCAAGTAAACCCTTTATTGTAACTCGTTATTAACTTATTATTACTGATATTACGCCTAACGGTCTTTTTGGCTGTGAAAAAAAATGAGTCCAACTTCAGCTCTTTTAGGAGTTCTGTGACGTTGACAACACGAGCTGTCAGGTTTTGTAACTCTAAGTTGGCTATTAAAGAATTACTCACCATGTGTTAGACCAGATAAAAAATACCGTCTAAAGCTCTCTTCCTACATGGGTTGTATATAGGTATTTAAAAAAAAACTGGCTAAGAACGTGTGGGACCACGCTCATTGTAGGGTTCTGAAGCTATTAATACAAAGAAATGCACAAATGAAATAAGTACGTTGTTACAATTTTTTCCATGTTTATCGCATTGAATAGGTATAAGCCCTTCAGTCGCCTTTGACTAGAGAAACAAGTAGGTATGTTGGCTTTGACTCTTAATCTAGTGTAAACTAAAGTGCATCAGCAAAATAACGTATCTTCATGGCACTTACGTCCCTTTGTTGAGAAGCGCAGTTATTCGGAAATAACTGAAAAACAGTATACCCGACCATGTTCTAAATAATTTTCGTTAGAAGTATTTATGAAGCATTTTACCTTCGTTATTTTTCTCATATTTTTTGGATTTGCAGTTTAGAAAATAGAGGGGGGGGGGACACAATTTCTGCTACTTTCGGAGCGATTAATTCCGAAATTGTTCACGTAATCAGTAAAATTGTTTAAAAATCTTAAAATGTTTCTGAAAGAACTGTCGAATTATGTACCACACGTTGACGTTTGCCGAAAAAAATTTTTTTCAACTTTTGGAGTGCCACCCCCTTAAAATATTTATTTTTGTTATTTAACTACGAAACTAAACTAGCGACTTCTATAAGACACTTACACTATAAGTATACCTACACTATAAGTTTTTGAATAAAATGCCTGTGACATACGGACGGATGGATATGATGAAACTATAAGGGTTCCGTTTTTGACATTTTGGCTCGGAACCTTAAAAATGGGTTGTACAACTATGTACAATTATTGTGCACGTATGAAGCCCGCTGACGAGCGTTATTCACCAGGTTCTGAACAGCTCTCCCTCTGATGATGCGCTGCAGCGTCAAAGCCGACTGGTAACAGGCCTCGGTGGGCTCTGGCACGGCGTCGACTGTAGGGGTCGCCGGGCGGGGGGTCGCTTCGACGTGTCGCGGCTTGAGGATGCGGATGGGCCCGGCGGATTTGCTCGCGGCCCCTAATCTCGAGTCTGCGGTCCGTTAGAGGATATCCTCAATGTTTGACGTCTTTCGTGAAGTCATGGAAAAGATAACTTTCGTAAAGGATACATAATTTTGTGATAATATATAAACGTTTACTTTGTTTTTTATTTATTTTAATAGAAACTATAAAAAATAATTATGTGTGTTTCGTTGCGTGCGTGAGTGTGTGTGTGTGTTTATGATTTCTGTACTGACCAATCAGATCTTTGTGCAATTTCTCCAGAAACTTCTCATTCCACTTGGTCTCCCTTTCGCACAGCCTGTGGACGTCCTTAGGCAGGTGGTGGCCGGAGCACGACCTCTGCAGATCCTGACTACAGCGTTCGAGCCACGCGGGAGGAGCGGCAACTTTCTCGTGGTCGATTTGGGCTATTAATAAGTAAATAAACGTATATGTTTACACAATTTACAGATATTATGCATTTTATTCAAAGCTTAGTGTAACAAATTAATGGTATGAAAAAATGTCTATTGGAAAATTTTGTATGTAAGGGCATATAATTAAATTTTAACTGTGTATTTTTACCTTCAAAATGAATTTTCACGACAAAGACAGGTTTTTTTTTTATATTTATTTTGATCGATATGATTATATTTTTTTTTTATTTAAAATGAAGTCGACATGTACTGATGTCGAAACCATAAAGATATAGTAAAATTAAAAAATTTTCGTCTCCCTCTCTCTGGCTGAAACGTAAAGCTATATACAGGATATTAAGTTATTGTAACTTAAGATATCGGGTTTAACATTTAAGATTAACACAAATCGACACCATATGCCACATCCTGTCGTCTCTGAAGCGGGTAGCTGTATATTTTTTATTGAAATTCTTCGATTCTCTCAGGCATTACGGTTTTGCGATAACACATTCTATCAGCATTAACGTGAATCTGATATTATTCACATATTTATCTAGATCTTTATAATTTATGGTAGGCATGTTATCGTGTATGAATGTTTACATTTTTTTTTTCAGAGAATAAATCCGTTTATAATTACGAATGACTATTGATAAACGTTCCCTACCTTCTATATAATAAAAAATGTGTGTCAGCTACGACGCACGACTGGAGTTTACTCCTTAAGTACGATTGTCTAAACATACGCAAAAAGAGTTTATTTAACTGAAAAATTTCGTTTTGACTAAAAATTTAAGAAAAATTAATCATTAAATAAATTATTATAATAACCTTGAAAAATCATAACCTACCGAGCAACCACGTGTTCATTTGGTATTCCAGCATTATTATCTACACCACTTTCTTCCATAGTTTACATCAATTGCACTTCACCAAATATAATAATAATGCATATAAAAATTCACGATAATAATAGTAATTATTAATAATTATAGTAATAAATCAAATGTTAATAATAAATATTTACATTGTAAAAGAACACTTTCAGAACACAATTGTATAATTGATACACTATACATATATATATATATATATATATATATATATATATATATATATATATATATATATATATCGTTTGTAAACGTTGAACAGTATACTTTTATAATATATATAGGTATACACACAATATATGCATCAGCTGCCTCGCTGCGTTGGCTACACACAAGTATACACATACACGCGATTGAAAAGTGAAAGGTGCGCCAATAAGTTGCGCACCAAAAACGTAACGCGGATTCATCAGTAGATTTTACTCCTCAAATTTTTCTCATACCGGGCGCCTTATATGAAAATCGATTCTTATGGAGTAAACTCCAAAAACATATACTTGTACCAGCTTACACAATAGGCTCGGGTCGTACAGTATAATGTTGTGACGTTGTATCCGCTTGTGCCCTTTGTGGGTGACGTCAGCGACATCGCCTTGGCCGGCCCGCATCGCCTTCAATTTCCGCAGTTCTGATAAAAAAAAACGCGCGTATTGGTTTAGTAGTCCTACGATAGGAGTTAATTTTTTAGTTTGTCTATGAATAACGTTAAGTTGCCTTAGCCGCTCGTGCGCACGGACCACTGGTCAAAAGCATCGCATCAAAGGCAAACGCTTCATACTATTTCTTATTACATAAATCAAATAATTGAACTATTTAAATAAAAAAAAAATGTACTAAATTCTACAAGTATTGAACTTCAATACTGATAATTTACATTTACAAAAAATCCAATAAAATAATAGGAATAAAATGTTCTTTATAGCGCAAATATACAATTGTTTCCGTTTTTTTTATTACTGTTTTGTATTTATGTTGTGTGATCTGGTCAATAGACTCCTAAGATGAGTATCTGTTTATGTGAGTATTTTAAAGCAACAACTTAAATAAGTTTTCATAATTAAATACGGATTTTGTATTATTAAAAACCAAGACTCCGTCACGAAACGTAATCACGACACAAAGACGTGGCGGGACCGTTTGGCGCGGCCAAGTGACGTTACACATCAGCCTCTTCAGTACACATTTCACCTCGAAGCATACTTTGCTTTAAAACAAATTTTACCAACACCGTAATTATTGCATACTGTTGTAAATAGCAAAGTTTCAAAGCGTCAAACTGTCGTAAGATTTAGCCGGTCAATAAAACATTAAAAATGTCGAAACCGTTCGAGAGATCGTTTATTGAAACTCATTGAAACTGTGAATATTTTCCTATTTGTTTACGTGGAATGTATGATCACCACACTGACGTCTGTCTCTGTTGTATCTGATGACGGACACCCTCTTCTCCATGTGCTTCTTCTTCATCTCCCACAGCCTCGACAGCTTCAGCGCTATCTTGTTCGTGTGCTTGGTCCTCTGTTCGGCCTGAAGTTTGTGCAACAGCATCAGTCTTATTTCTTGAAGTTCATCGATTTCCTGCGAAAGTAAAATATATAATTTGCATTACTAGCGCAGCGAAGCCATGTTGGGCAACTTGGCCGTGGCACAGTAACAGATCGGCTTGTTCTGTGAGATACCATACTCTCACAGAAAACAGACGTGAAGTAGCGGCTTTCGCTACTGGTTTCGTCCAGTAAGCGAGAGTTCCAGTGGCCCATGCCTCCTTCTATCAACCTACTCCCCTCCTCCGTCAGATGTCTATTTCTTCTCAAAAGGCCGGTAAGGAACTGGCAACTCCATTTGGATTACAAACGTCCACGGACGGTGAAGATCACGTCCTCTCTGGCGACTGGAATGCAAAAAAAATCAAACAACTAATTTTGTCCCAGGATTTCATTTACACGATCAAAGGCTACATATCATTATCACTCTCTTTGAACGTGTCTCTCGTACGTTTACCTTCGCCTTTTCGGCCATGATTGTTGCGGCAAGTTTTTATGAAACCACTTCATGCACACCCATTCCCTCGATTTTGTTATCTGATCATAACAAGTTTTCCACTTGATCCACTAGACGTCGGGGACCATTGACGAGCATCGTCATGGATACATCGACATTGTCCGGTCCCTAGTGACTTAACAGTTCGACTTGATTCCATAAAAAAAAAATATTACTTCCTGATTTGATCTTGGTTTAGTCTACAGTTTCGTCTATAGCATCGCTTAACATGTAGTCATTGTTTTGAGATAAAAAAAAAATAGTGAGACTGTATCTATCTTTGCAGCGAAGTAATTAAAATCTGACGTAACAACGTCTTGATTGGAAAGCATCATGGATACACACCACTATTGGTGATATTGCGTAAGACGGTGGCCACACACGTCCAACAGCAATGTCACCGCCGATCACAATGGTAGGATTTTAGTATCAATAATATCTATTTTGACTTTGGTCCCAAAATATAAGCAAAATAATCCACTTTTTCGAATTGTTACAAAGGCAAACAATTTTATTAATAACACATAAAGTTCTATATCGACTTTCTGTCAAACGAGTGAGAATATTAACAGATAAAGAATTGCTAAGAATCGACAGTTAAGACGTAAAGGAAGGAGAAACGAATATAAAATAGTCAAAAATAGATACTTTACAATGAAATATGTATATAGTATAAATTCAAAACAAATTTACAGAGTGAAAATGTGTGATAAAAATGTCGGCAAGAGTTGCTCTCGAAGATCCTATGCAGACCGAATTGGCGGCATATTAAAAAAGGATCAAACTTTTAACACCCGAGACTGACCTTCGATTTGGAATTTTGCATGAAAAAATTGATAGATGTCACTGAAACGAGAGAGGATATGCAAAGATCGCACCATGTGGAAATATGTAGACACTGCCTACCCCTCTGGGGTGGGCGTGAGTTTATAAAAATAAAAAAAAGATAAAGAAATACATGAAAACATACGTAAATATATCAGTGTGTTATCGATAGGAAATGACAAAAATATTTCGACATAAAATCATATTATAGTAGTTTTGTCGGTTTTTTCATGTCAAAGGTTTTATTAAAAAAAAAAAAATTGAGCCGCAATGGGACGCCTGACTGATGTGGAACCACTAAAATTAATTTCTTTTCGTATGAAAATATTTGTAAATGGAAACAAGAAAATGGAAAACAGATCTTGCTGCATTTATTTCTGAAACATTTATATTTTCATTACCATTCTTGCTTACTGTCACCGTCATTTAAAATTAATAAACGTTTTTAGAGCTTAAAGACAAATTCGTCTAAAAGAACCGACATCTATGGATAAAACTGTATCAGTATAAGAAAATGCGCTTTTGCACTAACACGCGTAAAGTAGAACAATTTAGAAGCCAATAAATGGTTCGTATGTATAAATCTGTATTTAATCTGCACTCTTAATACCTCACATACTTCTTTTCTCTTTTCTTCTGAACGATTTACGTCATCAAGACGACGTTTTTTCTTCGGCGAAGGTGGTGGAACTGCATCACGTAACTCGTTTATGGCTCTTTCGAATTTACTGACTTCATTCATGATTTTAATCGAGTCAAGTGATCGAGACTGTAAAAATTTAAACAACATTTCACAATGCGGCATAAGCGTCGCATGAAAGTTCAGCCAATACAAAAAATTTTCATTATTTGAATATGAAAGGAGCGATTGAGCTTGATTGTAGCTATCGGGATCACTGTTATGACTGTCCATTATTGCTTGCATACACTCTTTCAGAGGCTCTAAATTATCGTGTATAGCTTTCACTGTACGTGTATTATAATTCCATCTCGTCTGTGGAGCGGCAGGTATTTTGTTTCCCGAGTACGGGAAACAAAATAATTTATTACTGTCTTCACAACCACACAACCAAGGTGTTTTGATATATTGTTCAGATTTAAAAGCACGCGAATAAGCTTTAGTTTTCGAACGACATTTTTGAGTAAGTGCAATTTCAGGCCGTGGTGGTCCCTTAGCTTTCAGTTCGAGACGCATTTCTAGAGTTTTTTCACAATATTTAATAAAAGTCACATTGTATTGTTCCATTTTTAACACAAACGTTGCGCACAAACTATTTTTAATACGTAAATTACAAGAAACTACCGTAAAATAACCAACAAACCGACACACGACACGACACTAATGACCGGTTTAAAATACACGTTTGTTTGTTTACGTCATGGACGGCAACAACGCATTTCTCCGCGTGTCATTCGCCATGGCCACATGTGTCAAATTGTCAATGGCGAATCGCCACCACCCCGCGATCTGGCAACGTAGCGCAATCGCTGGCGCTCCACTCGTTGCAACTTAACACCAAATATGTTAGAGAACTTTCAACTCAATACGCGTAGGTAGTTTCTAGTAATCTGTTATTATGAGTGCATAGGCAGGTGTAGTAGAATGTATATAAGTCTTATAGGTTACATAAAGAAATATATTTATTACTTAATTTTTGTGGGAGTGCACTGCACCAGCGCTCTTTAAGACGAGCTGCCTTTGTTTACTAGGGTTGAGTTATATTATTTATAAGCATATTTTCCATGGCATATTTTTGTTATAGTTCCTTAGCATTTTTTTTTTAAAGAAAGAGATTATGAATATCTACGAAAAGATGCATGATCGAATCCATCCTGTATAAAAAGCTATATTTTTAACTCCTATACTAACTTAGTATGATAAGGTTTTTCCATTATTGTTATCTCTCATGGCACATTTAATTTATGATTAATATTTGACAACTTTTGGAAGAAACATATTATAAAATAATTCTTTTGTACAAAAAAAAAAAATCAGAAATTGTAATTTTATTATTTTTCCAATGCTCTATAGATTTTTATTCGCTTTTTTAAAATATGCACAGAGTGCAGGCCGGGTATGAAACATCGCTTTATCACCACAGTCCAAATGCACCGCTAGATGCTTCACAGCAAAAATGAGAATGCCTCGACGTCGTGTACTCACGGCTTCCCTGAACAGCCAGCTCCTATCCTCAACGTCCACTATGACGGCGTCTCTTCTCTTGGTGCCACTAGGAAGTTTTCCGGTTTCTATGAGGTTGTACCAGGCTCTGGTGTGGCGCATCCTGTATAAAGAAAAAAAACCCTGTAACTCCGATTTTTGCACTGTGAAAATCAGCCAAAAGAAGTATTTTTTATCAGTATTAGTAGTTTATCAGTAGTGCGAACTATTTCAAATATGATAATTTTCCATCAAGCCAGTGATTTGACGTCAATGATGTCAATGATTGACATCAAAAATATACCGATAATTTGAATTATTCGTTTCGAATGCCTCATAAATTCTGATTATACGCTTAGTTATAATTTATAACAGCACATCCGTACGATAGATCACTCACTTGTTGATTATTTCTGTTGTGTGAAAATCTGCCGGCAGATCTCCCAGTCTGTAGGGCTCGCCTGGGCCTGTTTAAGTATGAACGAATATAAACGATAAATAACCACTCATAATCTTCTCTCTTTTTTTTACATCGAATATGGTAAAGGAATTCAATGACACAGTGGTTTTTGGAAAATATAGCATCGGATATCATACTTCAGGCGTCACGGTAAGTCATTATCGCCCCGTACGTCTGCGGTTGTCAGCTGTTGTTAGGTGTATGCTAAAATTATTTCTAAACGTATATACAATGCTATATTTCGAAAATACGAATTTATAAATTAGAGTATTTTTGGTGAAGTTATTCGGAGCATATTATAAGAATTTTCACCATTCTGATTATGGAGTTCCGAAGCTATTATTACAAAGAAATGCACTACAGATGATAAAAGTATGTTGTTACACATTTTCCATGTTTCCTGCACAGAATAGTTATAAGCGCTTTAGTCACCTATAACTAGAAAACCAAGTAGTATGTCGACTATTACTGTTAAACCAGTGTAACCTAAGGCGCATCAGCAAAAGAGCGTATGTTCGTGGCAGTTACGTCTTTTTGTTAAAAAGTGCAGTTTTTCGGCAATAACTCAAAAACCGTACATCCGACCATGTTCAAAATAATTTTCATTAAGAGTATTCATTAAGCGTAAGCTTCGTTGTTTTTTTTTATATTTTTTGGACGTATGGTTTAGAAAATAAAGGGGGTACACACAACTTCTGTAACTTTCGAAGAGATTATTTCCGAAACTATTCACATAATTAGAAAAATTGCTTAGAAACCCTAAAGTGTTTTTAAAAGAAGTATCGAAATATGTGCCACATGTTGACGTTTGTTGAAAAAAAATTTTTTTCGGCTTCTAGTACATGTATGGAGTGCCCCCTCCTAGAAATATTTATTTTTGTTATTTGACTACTAAACTAAGTAGCGGCTTAAACAAGACACCTACACTATAAATTTTATCAATATATGTTTTGTAGTTTTATGAAGAAGTTGTCTGTGACATACGAATGGACAGACGAACGGACATGAAGAAACTATAAGGGTTCCGTTTCACCCATTTTCGCTCGGAACCCTAAAAAAATGCATCATCATATCTATCGGGTAAGAACTAAATATAGTGATATTTCCAATTTTTTATTGGTATAGAAAATCTACGTCTTTTGACTTTAATAAATAAAGGGGTCATTAAATTCTTTTTAGAAAAATAGACATAAATTATTTGAAAATGAAATTTCTATTTTAATTCTGATATGTATCTATGTTACTAAATATCGGAAAAGAGTGATTTACACTCAGCCCATATACCATTCCTAGTCTAGTTTTTACGTCTTCCGCGGGCCCAACGAGACGCCCTAGACGAGAATCCGTTTATAGATTATCCCTTTCTTTCAATATATTGAAGCGAGAAAGAAAGCCCTATAGAGGGATTTTTTTTTAGAGCGTCGAGCTAGGCCCGATGGTCGAAGTTCAGATACGTCGCTTATCACGATCCATCGCTCATAACGCCCGCTTCAACATAGTCGCTCTGTGTAATGCCGATAATCCTAATCGGTGTCTATGGGCTGAGAGAGACATGAACGCTAGTCAGCTGTTTGATCGTAGTAAGAAGACATGGCCGGCTTTATCGTTGATATAATTTTAAGCACTTTAAACCTACGAGTTTGCATGAAATGATTTACGGGTACCGGTGAAGCGAGAGTAAGCTAAGATAGTACCGTGTAGAGATCCGCGGTCTCCGCCTACCCTCCTGGGAAATAGGCGTAAGTTTATATTATTGCTATATTTTTTTTACTTGCGGTGATGATTAAATTATGTTTTTCAACTAAACGAGAGTAGTGGTTCAGTGGTTAAGACCGTCGGCTTCAAACCAGAAAATACCAGGTTCGATCTTGACCGCGTTTAAATTAAGTCAAATTAAATTATTCGCTCTGTGCCTTGGAGAAAGCGTAAAGCTGTCGTTTGAAATAAAAAAGATTGTGGGAGAATGTGCCTCAGCAGATAGGTAAATAAGGCCCCATTTGACCATCGATATATAGAGATAGGTCTATATTTACAAATAAAATGGTGGCATAAAATCAATCTGAACTCCAAAATCAGATTGGTTTTGTATTCAGTCGGTCGCGTGTACTCGACCCGTTCGGACATATTCTGTAGAAAGACCAAAAGTAGACCGGGCCCGTTGTTACCTCCTGCTGATGAGGCGCTCACCGCGGTTTAAATTTGATCAAACAGCGAGTTCAAATAAATAGAAACCATAGTGCTCGCCACAACATTCACGCATTAATTGTAGAGCCATTTGTCGATTGTACTTTCTCTACGAAGGGCTCGCCTATATACATTGATGGATATAAAATATTTTGTAGTTATTTATTAAATTAATAATTATTCGACAAGCTGATTGAGGCCGAAGATAGAGAAGCGTTATCACTGACCCCATTTGAGTTCATCCAGAAATAGGACTTCGGGTGTGGACTCGCAGTTGGGCGCAACGATCGCTTCTGGCTGCCAGGGGTGCGTCTGCGCCGATGACTCCCTGTAAGCAATCGTGAGCAGCTCCTACTTCTATTTCGCAGAAAACGGTAACGGTTTATGCCTCTTTTATCACTAAATTACAAAATTTTACCAGAATTACCCTCATCTTATGGGGTTCTACCACCTTATTCTTCATGTACTCTTTTCTCCCACGTACAGTGGGCAGGTCACCAGAGAGTAGATAGTCACCGTCGGCCATTGGTAACCGCAACACCAAGGGAGTCACTAGTGCGTTACCGGCCTTTTAGAAAATTATAGACTCAAGACCCGCTTGTCGTAGTTGAGATATACCGTTGATGGGAGATCATTCCAAAGTTTACCCGTTCGTGATAGAATAAGGCGCGCGAAGCGCACGGTGGCAAAACGGCAGTCGTCAAGGCGGTGATGATGTCATTTCCGGTGATGATGAAATTCAGGAGCATAAATAAAGTTGAACAGTTCTCCAGAGCAATTCCGCTACGTAATAAATGCGACAAAGAATGCACAAAAATGCAACGTGTCTTCGCAAAGCTATCGGGTCGAGCTGATCGGATTGAACACGCGCGACTTTGGAAGCGGTCTATTTTATTAAAAAATATTTATATAATAATTTATTATCTTAAAAAAGATAATCAATTTTAATATCTTTTTTTATTAATAACAATTATTTTTGAAATGCAACCTCTTAGACGGCAATTAGATAATAATCAGTAATTGAACGAGAATGATAGTGATATTTTAAGGGCGCGTAACGTTTAGGCATATTTCGTTACGCGAGAGAGATGAAAGACATAACGTAGAGAGGAGGAAAGAGGGAGCTATACATTCGACGCGGAGCAAAAAAGAGCCACGTATACACAACCATACAAAACGATAGAATAAGACAGTGTCGCGCATGTGCGCGTTGTAGAAGTACTCGTTAGACGTTATATATGAACAGTTTAGACGTCAGGTGTTGTGTAATTATCATTTATCATCGTCGTTCCTGATTATTTACATTTTTATATTTGTTCCCCTTGATTTTTTGATTATAGCCGTGAAGACATATTATTTAAGAAGTATAGCTTTTATCGCGAGTACGGCGTTGCACGCGCACGTTTTTCCATAACTAGTACAGAACAACGTCATGTATGTCACAAAGTGTACTTCAACACCTACTTCAATTTGAGCAGTGAAATCATGAAAGAGAATGTAAACCAACTTCATTGTTAAAATCTTATGATGACCCATCGCGAACCAATTTCCAATTCCGACTCGGATGTCTAAATATGCCATTATTTACACATAATTTAAGGCTAAAACAATTTACTCGATATTAAAAACCTTAACATTTATAACATAATACATCATCTAATAACATGTTATACAACAGAAATTGTTATTTACCTGTACACCGTTTGTACGTGTCGATTTACGGGCCTGGCCGGCGCT
This sequence comes from Eumeta japonica, assembly GCA_005406025.1. Classification (NCBI taxonomy): domain Eukaryota; kingdom Metazoa; phylum Arthropoda; class Insecta; order Lepidoptera; family Psychidae; genus Eumeta; species Eumeta japonica. The sequence continues at coordinate 269,882 of BGZK01000730.1, forward strand.
CGCGGGGGACTGCGCGGGGCCGGGGTCGGGGGCGGGCGGAAGTCCGGCGACGAAGCCTTCAAGGGAAGAACCTTTTTGGGCCTGCGCAAAGAGAGGCGCACGCGATCGTTACAATTTACAACACGGTTGAAGATTTAGAAAACCTGAGTTATTGAAATAAAATAATTATTAGTATTACATTTTCACTGTATGCTTTCAATGATGCTGACCATAATCCTGCCCTCTACCAGTTCCAGCTGCACTACTGGTTTCGAGCCTCGTGCCCTTCTCGATGGTAGTCCCAGTTCCGCTCGTGGGCCCAACCCTGTTCCGTTGTTTCATTATTCAAATCAACAGACAGCGGACATACTCTAGGATTTTATTCTATTTATAGACTTTAGTTCGATGTGTTTATTTTTTTATTCTGCGCTTCGTTTTTATATAAGACCGGTTGTAGTTAAATAATATTATAAATGAATTAGAATAAGAAATTCAAGACAAATAACCAATATTATTATATTGACAACTACGCGTCTCGGTCTACGCCTGCGCCGCTCGCTTACATTTTTTGCACCTGCGTAACAGCAGCTCTGGCTATACTCGCAACTTTGTATGTGTGAAATGTATTTTTAAAAATCAAACAATTCGGTCTGAGCTGATTTTAATGAAGCAAAGCCATATATTGCTCCAAGGTAATCTCAAGTTGCTCGTAAAAATTCCATCACAATGCGTCTAGGAGATGCACGTGGTCAAAAAGGCAGGCTAAGTTTGCAAAAATAATCTTATTATTTTCTGCTACACTCTCTAAGTAACTAGCAATCAGTTCTTGACAAACATTTTCAATGTATACACACGACGATTTAGTTTTGAATTGTATTAACGTGTATGATAGTCGTTCCTAAAATACTTATTTAATGTTATATTTTTCTAAAATGGATGTACTGATTCAACAGTTGCTACTTTTTTAGGAAAAGTATAAGTGGCGGTTTTGATGTTGATTTTCAAAAATACGTATGATTCCAATGAGGATAAAATGATAATCTTATGATTATAATGATACGTATAATTTTATGTGTGAATTTGAATCACATGAAAATATGATCCTAGATGAAGAATCGTTTCTCGGATACTCGTACTTCTCGGAGCACTTTTCTCGGATATGGTCTTCCGGACCTTGCTTTCGGCGTGCTTGTGAGTGTTTGTGAGTGTCGGCGCACCGTCAGCCATGACACCGTCAACACAGGCCCCGAGGCCGGTTCGTCACGTGGTGTACAGTTTGAGAATATTGTTATCGATGAAAAAATCGATACCGGCTCGTCCCTACGACTTGTCGACATTCAAGGTACAACTCTAAAGAAAACTAACACGGCGCTGTATTTGATGAGGTGTTTGCCGCGAATCAGCGACGCGGACACTGGCGCCTCCATCGCCGCGTGTCTCGCATAACCTTCGTACGATCTGTCCACGTGGTCCGGTAGGCGGCAGTTGGGGTAGTATACTGCTCAGAAATAAACAAAAACTGTAGTATATTTATTTATGTAAATGAAGAAAAAGGGCAACCGAGCTTCGTTGGGCCTCTTTCGAATTTGTCGTGGAATGTGATGATTTTTTATGGAAAAAGTTGTGTTCATTTTCTTATTGTAATGCCATCTGTTGGCGACAATATTGTTTTAAACCTACCGGTACCTCGCTACATCAAACAGCATAATAATTGCGTCAAAATTCTACAAGATGGCGCTGCAAAGCAACATTTGGAAAAACCTTTTTAATCGTCTTTTTCTAGGGAGGACATCTGTGTAGCCAAACGTGAAAAGCATAATTTTAGCAAAGCACAAGTCTTCAAATTTCAAACCGATGTCAAATTGGTGAATGGTGACAACTGTCGTACCAGATCCGAAATCAGAGGGGGTATTGTATCGCTTCTGGTCGCGAGTCGGGAAGGGGGGAGGATCGCATACATTTCCCTTCCACTACCCACGACCGCAACGTTTTATTTTGATAAAGAATAATCATAGTATAGAGATCATCTCATAAAGACATCCACTATCTCCTTACAAAGAATGGGTGTTATCTCGTGAGCGCTTAGTTTCAAAACCGTCCGTTATGAATTCCTGCAGACCGATTCCGTAAACCTAAAATGATTCCATCGGTATCTACATCAGTATCAGTATCATTACCAATATTAATATTTAAATTATGACAGCAACCGAGGGCGAGCGGCATCAGCCCCTCGACCCTGATGAAACTTTGATGTTATAAAGGTATCGACTAAACCCTTTTAAGTTTACAGAATTGGTCTCCTGCATATGCGTCTGCGAGCCGGAATTAATTAATTAATGTCCGATTTCGAAAATATAGGTTTATCACTCGTGCAGTTTCCAAGCAGGTTTAGATCAAAGTGCTTATCAGTTTGTCGACATATCAAGCGGTTCACAACAACTGAAGTACAAAGTATTACATACTCTAATATTAAAATGGCCGATATATTTAAACAGACGAACAACTTCACGCCATCGTTTTCGGTATGGGGTGACCAGAGATGGTGCGCTTGGTTTATTTTAACAGTTAATTCAATCCGGCACGACAGGTCGCGAGCACGTCGCTGTTTACGAGTTTCACACACAATAGAAGTAGGTTTGATAGCTGAAATCTCTAAGAGTAGGTTACGTAAAAAAATGCTTTCCACTGTTTGTTGTTGTATAAACAAATATACTCATGACCTATGAGAGTTTTATACTAGTCGATTGGTTAATGTGGTTAATGTATTGATTACAATAGGTCATAGTATTTCGTCAACAATGAAAGGTGCACTAAATTGTAGTCTCAAGTACTACATTGTTTACAGTAAAGAGCATAGATAATCATTTTTTTTTTAATAATAGACAAGTACTTAGTAAAGAATAAATTTCTTTTAAATGGAATATCGCTAAGCGCGCGAGTGGTTCGTACGAAGGCACTTAAGTGATTAAACGTAGTGGCCATCTGGCTAATTCTCGCGGCCCTTTTAGTGTGCGAAGTGTTGACTCTATGAAAAACCCCATTAAATTTCATTGATCAGCTGTAAAAAGTTACCCACTAAACAATGTTAGGAGAGAAATATTAAATGCAAATGAACAAAATAAATAAAGGATCTTGACTACCACTATATCCCGATTAGTTATTTCATAAACATTCTAATCTCTCAAATGAATTCAACTTCGTACAAACTTAATTTTAAATTAATTGCCTAAATTTTGTCTATGGTCTATGATAGTTGATATTAATGGGAAAATTATGTGTTGCTAGTTATCACATTCCCTTTGAAATTAAACTCACCGTAGCGCGCGTTCGGGTGCGTTTTCAACTCCGAAAACATCGAATCGAATATGGGATACATTGTCTGAAAAAAAAAAGTGCATTCGTTAATCGATTCAGAACGAACTAAATGAACAAGTTGATCGGAAATTAATATAAAATTAAAAAAAAAATAATAGTACACACAGCATTGACAAATGTAAATGTAGCTTTTACATGACATAGTCTATGGTTTGCACAGTAACAAGGAATTCTTTGATAATTTTTTTATCACAACTTAAAAATATATTGCTTAAACTGTAAATACAGTAATTTTGGATCGAATTACTTTTTTTATTAAAATGTTTTTTTTTTTTATATTGAAGAGAAATTTATCATTGTCAGGAGATATCAAATTTAGGTGAAGAATTTCAATTAACCTGACTTCAAGAAATTAAAATTCATCGAATACAAAAACACTTATTAAATTAATATCTTGTACCAAGACTAAAATCAAGTAAATATTTTTTTAAACTAAACAACAGGTTATATTAGATTCTAATATGAAATTTGAGATACGATAATTTCTTCTTGGATTGAAATAAATTGTTCTCATTTTAATCGCCTCTACAATAACGCATATATTCTTTGATTTCTTCATATTGTGTTCAAGACAAAGTACTCTTGCTTGTAATATTACTGTTTATCACAAATTTATAAGTTCATAAACTAATGCTTATAGATGTTTATCTCATAACAAAGTAACAAATTCAAGGTATTTTTTTGATATATTTAAGAATATCCTTTCTCAAATCTATAGGGAGGGAATGATTTTCTTGAAATTAAGAAAAAATGTTTTGGTTTAAAGAAATTTACTTTAAGAGACCTTTTTTTAATCTGTATGTTAACCAAGTACAACTTGTCATTATTTCTTAGTGGCAAGAGCTTAAAAGAACCGGACAAGTGGGAATGAGACATATACCCAGAGGGTTCCGTACAAAATTAATTATGTATGTAGGATATTGCATTCATCAAGATTCTCGATGATTTTTGTCTGTTCACCGTGCCAGTACTGGCTAGTTGTTGGTCGCAGAAATTCCGGAATATTTGCGTTTGATTTTTATATTTTCGATTTTTTTAAATAACCGAATTTTCAAAAATCAAAATTTTCATAGCGCGAAGTTACAAAATGTATTGGTCTAATCATGGTCCATACTCGAATTGCAAATGTGAATTTTAATTACGAAAAGATTTTTGTTATATAATTACAAATTATCTATTTCCAGATTTTTCCTTTACTTGAGCAATGAGACATCTCTTCTTGCCAAATTTCATGATTCTAAATCATTGGTAGGTACCCTATAGGTTTTGATTTACTTGCAAAAATCAAAATGTAAGGTCCTATTTCGACGGTATTTTTTGATGTTGTTGACTTAGGGGCTCGATTTTTTTACATCAAGGGACCACAGACAAAAGCATTTCATGTTAATTACAATCGGACATCTCCACGCGTCCCTGAGAAAACAAGCTTAAGACAAACGGGCAACGAAGTGATCCTATAAGGGTTCATTTCTCCTTTACAGGTACAAAACCCTAAAAAGGGCACATATATATATTTGATGAACGGGGAGATGTCACTGTTTATTGCGTAGATTATAAGGGTCTAGATCCCCTAACCTCCCTTTCCTCCATGGATGACGTACAGTACAATGCACGAAACTCTGCCGCTCTGAATTGCCTGCGAATGGTGTAATGCGCAGGTATTTCGCTCCCCAACCCTTCCTTCTGCTCCCCCGCGTTCCTATTTTACGCCATTGCGACGTTTTCGTGACTAACTTCACAGCGGCAGTGTTACGTGCGTTGTATGGTACAGTAAAAAATATGGTGGACGCGGGTTACCACTTGAGCAGACTGCATGGCCGCTCTGAACGCGCTCCTCGCGTAGTCCCTCGCGTCGGACACTATGAAAGCGGGATCTGTCGGGAACAGCAATGAATGTTACATGGCAGGACGCTAAAAGACTGGACAAGTGCGAGCCGGATCGTACTGTGAAAGTTTATTCCTGTGTGTGTGTGTGTGTGTGTGTGCATGTGCGTGTATGTGTTTGTCATTGATCAAATGAAAAATGTTACTATCTCGACACTATAGTTGTGTCGACTTCGCATAAAGGAATATTAAATGTTTTTTAAACAGCTAGTTGACGATAACAGGCAATATATACTATGACTTGGTCGTATCTGAAAATATTTTTTGTATATAACTACAGTGGAAAATTTGTGGTCTCTATCAGCCCTTTTCGGAAATAGGCGTGAACTTATAAGATATAAACATGTAATATATTTTACATCCATAGATCGGAAGTGTATAGTTTTTCCACGTTGTAAAATGTGATTGCGTACTAAAACGCAACTTGACTCGGGTGATATATAGTAAGCGTGTACGCATGCATCGTCCATATTCATCTCGCCCGTTGCACCATCCGCGAGTTACCGCAACTTTGTTGCCGGCGCGCCTATCTCCTTCGAGCAACACTAGCGGTCTCGGAAGCACCCTGTAGTGCTTGTACAAGACGGGGGATCCCCGAGAAGCCGGGTCTGCGGAATGTATACTGGAGCAGGCGGCTCCACATTTTTAGGTAGGTGAATTTGCTTACTCACATCTCCTAATTTAATTTGTCAGCAATACAATCCTCTGCAAACGTATTTAGTTATTCGAATATAGCAAAAGGTGCCTGTTGCGATCCCGGTGTAGATACAGGATTAAAATATACTTAAATATAACCCAAAAGTATGGTTTTATGATTTACTAATTGGTTTTTTGATAACTCTTACAAGGATTACGAAAATTCTGGAACTTTTCCTATGATCCTCGATAACTCGATATCTGACCCTAATATTGATTTTTTTTTATTTTAAAACTTATTATGTGTATGCTCTATAAACCTAAAAAAAAAACAATAAGGTATAACAATCGTATTACAGACGTAAAGTTATATTTCAAATTAAATATGTACCAAAATATTATGTATTATTCTTTTGTTATTTGGGATAATAAATAGTTTGAAAATAAATATAATTTTAAGTCTATATTAATGGTTACAATATTTGCAAAACTATAGATTATAAAAAAAAGAGAAACCGTGGAAAGTCGTGGATAGTCCGTTATCGTTGGAAAAGTTAATAAATTATAAATGTTCGAAACAAATCGAGGCACATCTGGATGCACGGTAGTGCGTCCGATATGACAAGCCAAAAAAAAGCTGGGCACTAAACCTACCTTTTTTCGAAGCTTTTCCTTCTATTTTCAAACTTTCATGACTTTGGCCTGAATAATACTAGAAAGCACAAATCCTCAGGATAAGATGTAGTTAGCAGATTTATGGAATACACTAATTGTCTAGTTTTTTTAACTTTTGTTAATACTTCAAATGCGTCGATTTTGTCACTGACTCAATCACTCACTCCTCAAAATCTATAGGATACTTCTCAAATTTCTAGAAAGCTGACATTTGGTGCGCATGCTAAGATTAACATACAAACACCAAAAAAATTAAGACGTCCACAACTTTAACCCTCCAACGAAGGGGTTGTAGGACTCATATATAACATTTCTTATGGATAGATTCTTCCATTTGTTACGAAAGCTAGATCTTACAAAAAGAAATGATATCTAGCCAAAAATATTTCATGTCAAATTGGTTGCTAAAACCACAAGCTCATAATGATTTCACTGTTAAAAGGTTATCTGATCTCATGAAGGGCCAATCCTCTATCTATACAAGCCCTAATGCCACAAAGCCTACATCTTTGACAAAAAGTATGGCTTAGCCCCATGGACTTTTTGATTAAGAAATTAAGTCACTGACCTCAAATGACGTGTCACGCAATAAGCCATAGTTTTTAACCAAGAAGTGAAGTTATCGGAGTAAGGGTTTTTAGAATTAGGGCTTGTAGAGTTAGAGCTTGTAGAGTTAGGACTTGTAGAGTTAGGACTTGTACAGTTAAGACTCTTGACTCTTCATGTTATCTGATAACATTTGAACATTGAAAGCATTATGAGCTTGCGAGTCTTGGCGACCGATCTTACATGAAATGTGTTACGGGGAAATAATTTATTTTCAGTTAGTAGATATATGGCGGCTTCGAATATTTACAAGGTTTAATAGAAGCCTAACTATCACCACGCAATACTAAAAATAACTTGGATCCCTTGAAGTCGCTCACCGAACAAATAGTCGTGTACTCTCATTTTTGCTCTGAAAGCCCTGCGCGGCTGATGCTGCGGCGTTTCGCTTGGCATATTGTAACCTCACAGATTAAACACTTTCAGTATTCTGACTTCGACGAAGAATGTGGTTTTTATCAGTGTCATTTGGCGCACGTCAAACGATCCAACTTCGGTGTCGCCTAGCAACCCTAAAGGTTTTTATCTGCACTTTGTACGAGTGTTAGTCTAAAATCCGGCATTGAAAAATGTACCCTCACCTGTTGATTGAATCAAATAATGTTTTGAAGGCAGATAACAATATAAGAAATTTATGAGAACAATGTCTGCCAACGTAGTCCTACTGCTACTAAAATTATTTAATTGATTATTAATTTTTTTTTTCTTTTGTTAATTGCACATCACAAGTACAAAACTTTCGAATATGATGTTTCCCATTTTGTTACAATAGACAGCGACCTTTATGATTGCCACAGCTACTTCTTGCCAGGCGTAGGCAGGTAGGTGAACCGAACTTATTTCCCTCGTCTATTAATTAAAAAAATATTAACACGTATGCAAAGTTGACAAAACTCTAAATATATTTATAACTGGCAGTTACCGTGATATTATTTGCAGCCTACATAAAAAAATTAAGTAATTAATGTCAATAGCAGCAACACTACGGTGGCAGACATTGATCTCGTAAATTTATAATATTGTCATCTGCCTGTAAAACATTATTTGATTTAATCAATAAATGAGGGTACATTTTCCTAATGCCGGACCTTAGATTGTGTGATCTGTATACCAACTAACTTCCCTTCGGGCGGTCATCGATTAATTTCTGATCCTTCTGAGTCCCTTCGGGGCGGCATCATCTATTTGACTGACTTTTTTGTCTGGGCTTGTGATCCGCTAATCGCGTTGTCGATCATGGTCTTGATCTTGTTCTTGATTCCAATTCCAACCCCGCTTTTGATTTCATATCATTAAAATACATGTGATGGTAAAAAAAAAACAGAGAAACGGGACAAAAACTATTCTACATGTTAATCCGGAGTATAAAGTGTTACCATACCAAATTGAATCAAATTTGTCCAGTGATTTTTGCGGAATTCGCGAACAATATCAGATACATGAAGATGATAATTGAAAAAAAACATTGAAATGTATTCTGTTACGTTTTTAATAGGCCCCCGAGTATTTTTTATGAAACAACTCACATATAGAGATTTCCTCTCTGTACTGTTCTATTATATGTATAGGTTATTATCATATGCCACCAATATGACCTACATAGGATATTCTAGAGCGACCCTCGCCGACGCCAATTTTAAGCACTCGAAACCGACAAGCTTGCATGAAAACACTGACCAGTGTCAGTGAGGTGAGAGATATATGCAAAGGTCGTACCATGTGGAAATCTATAGTCTCTGCCTATCCTTCAGGGGAATAGGCGTGAGTTTATATTATTATCAGAGCGGTACTAATTTAGGTGGGCATATAGCGGTCGGTACCACCGAACTAGAATGAAGTTCTCTAGATTAAATCAATTTTAAGTTGTACCGACTATAAATTCAGAAACAAGTTCATTAAACTAGTTCAATCTTCATAATGACCATCTCGACGGAATCGCGACTGACTTGAGAAATGACCAGCAACGTTATCTTATCAATTCGAATTAGCAATTCTTGTATATATACAGTATGTAAATGAACAACACCGTGCCAATTTTTCCGGTTATGCGGTATTATATTCTAATTACTATAAGTATGATAAAAGTATAAATAAACAGACAAATAAATAGTTTTAGATTTTTGCAATTTGTTTTACTTTTATTGCGCTTACTGTGATTAGAATATGGTATTGTAAAATAGCGCGGTGCTGTTCATTTACATACCGTAAGTAATTTTAAATATGTTATCTCGGAAATGGTTCTAACGATTTTAATGGAAATTCCATTTTTCAATGTTTCACCATTTCGTTTTTCAAGTTTACTTATAAAGATGGCTTCCCTTGAAAGACGCTATTTTATACAAAAAAAACATTTTTTTTCTAAACATACCTGTTCATACTATTTTTGAGTATTTTACTGAATTTTATTTATAAGCCATAGTTCTATTAAATAATGTAAAATAAAATTGTATTAAATATTTGGATAACTGCCACTGCTTTGTGAAATCGAGTTCGTTAAAGAAAATAGGAGGATATTTGACACAACATTCAAAGCGAATCTGGGGAAATATCGATGAACTTAGTTACACGTGTGATTAAAGCTGGCACGTCCCAAAATCATAGGAAAAATTCAAAAGCGAAAAATTATAAAACAAAGAATATGCAGTGGCTGCGATGGGTATAGATATTGGTGATAAATGATAATTATTCAAGTGAAACTTTTCATGGGATGGCTTCGAAATTCTTATCTGCAACCTTATTGTGTGACGAAAAGTGGGGGGGAGTAAGTACTATGTCGGGTAGAGTGGGAGCAGTCCCGCTTGTCTTCGGCCATCGGGGAAGAGCGCCCTTCTCGTCTCCTCGTCTCTCGTCCGTGGTCGCGTGTACTGCGTTCAGGCGCGTGGCGATCACCGAGTACAGCTGTTGGATGTCAACAGATCATCCGTTGTAGCACATGCGTATAACCAACGCATTTCGAGTATTGTTTATCGTCGTTTATAATCTATTTTATTCATTAAAATATACAATGTTGTTGTTAAAATGCCTAAGTCAGGCGCAGAAAGAACAGGACTTAGCGTGAGAGAAAACGAGAAAAAGTGACAGTTCAGAATGTGAAAAATAGAAAAAAAACAAACCTTAATTATTTTACTTCTGATACTGTATATTTATCTAATTCTTTTGTTAGTTTTTTGGAGTATCCCTTCTATCATATGTGAATTACACACATACAACACATAATTTTTTTTATATCTCATTTTTTTGGCATACCTCTCGTAATGTTTTTCAATACAAATATAGTTTCGTATTGAAAAATCTACGAGCATATAGATGCTCTATGCGTTTCGGATAGTATTTCTTACATTTCATAATTATTTTCGTTTCTTCTTTTATAGTTACAAATAATAAATTTTATATGATTTCTCCAAAAATTAATATTATTTGTGATTTTTAAACATTTTTTCCTGAGCGCGTCTCCGAACACTTTTTTATCGTGCATATTAATCATATAGATTGGTTTAAAGGTTGGGCTAAAAAATACAACGAAAAGTAAACAGTCAAAAAAACAAAAGTTGCATATTTGATAACATTGAGATACAGAAATGCACGACATAACCAGTTTAAGACTTTAAATTGTTCGCGCTTTACTTGTAAACATACTGATCGCCAAAAGACAATTAACTACTCAGAGCTCGAATCCCAGTATCCATACCCTTGTTTAGAAACATTGGCCAAGTGTAAACAAAACCATAATCATTTATAAAAACAAACATAATATCACATCCAACGTAAACAAAAAAACATTGATTGTAATAAGGAACATTCATAACTAACCGATGAAAATGTGCAAATAATGTAAACAACCACCCACGCATTTCCAGATAAACAAATGGAGCATTATTCTAATGCTATCACGCATGCGCTTATATAAGGTAACCGTAAGTTGCCATTCTTCGCGCGTCACTTTGTCCATATTATATATTGCAATAATACTACAAAATCTCTTAACTATGTTCTACAGTTATCCAAGAACTCATTTTGATCTATTTCTAATATTGTATAATACATGTATATATATTATATATATACACATGTATTATACAATATTAGAAATAGATATATATATGTCAGGGTAAGATTGAATAATTGAAAATTATTAATAATTATCTATTATTATTAATAATTACCGAAAGTCGAGGTTAAAGTGATAAATTAATCACATTTGTCGGTTTTTATTAATAATTTAACCCTAGTAGTGATAAATGTAATAAGTGGCCAAGGGCAGCGGGGCCGGGCGTTGTGTGCGACGTGCGAGAGGTGCGGGGGAGGATGCCACGCGAGGGAACCGCGTAGGCGACGCGTTAGTTGGCTCGGTGTTATTGTTTTAAAAGCACGCGCACGTTATTTGTTGTTACTGACGTAAAAAGTTTGTGAATTTTTGAGTTTGAGTACCGTTTTCGTATTAAAATGGAAGACCTTCTTATTATGAAAACCAGATTTAATGAGAAATGCCTTGAAATAAAATCGAAGAAAGGAAAAAATCACCAATTATTTACGCGAGATGAGTATTTTACTTTTTTAAACAACGTTATAACTTCTAAAGAGAAAACAAAGCAAAAAACGCCAGAAGACTACCAACGTCTGTCAAGATACGATGTTTTTAATATAGGCTTTTAGGATTCGTATTGATTTTGTCAATGAAACAATAATTGTTTAATTTTATTTTTGTTACAATTTTATGTACCACGAAAGACTTTCTTACTTTGTTGTTTGCTTAGTTTTAACATTGTTTGTGTGATCTCTAATTAATATAATTGTAAGACTGTGTTTAATATTATAAATAAATACCTGCTGGTCAAAAAACATTGGATTTTTATTTATTTTATAACTTTTATCAATATGTGTCGTGAATTATTAATAATTACTACTAAAAGTAATAAATTTCGATCGTTTATTCACATTTACCAAAACATGTGGTTATTATTAATAATAATAGATAATTATTAATAATTTTCAATTAATCAGATTTACCGTAACATATATATACATATATGTGTGTGTGTTCCAGATTCGATACTTGATGAATGGTGATGGAAATTTTTAAGTCTGTGTTGGTCACTGTTGAAGAGTTGCATCGTAGGAGGAAACTCTCACGGATGCATTTTCTGGTGTGCAACTTACGAAGATGCGATCCATTTTAATTCACTCTACATATGCGCACTACATTGTCGCGAAGGAGCTCAAACGTATGCATTCATACTCCATGTCCACTCTGTTTCGGCTTGTCTATGACTTTAGTTAGGTACCACCTCGTTATGAGATCGCTTATCGCTTAACTTAACAATACCTCAATGTTTATACATTTCTTATTCGAATTTGGGAGATTGCCCGGTGTATCTTTGAAGTCCAAGGTTGAATACTTAAGCTAATCTGACCCAATACAGATATTCATTCAAATCGGTTCATAAGTAAAGAAGTTATGCGTGAACATACATAAATATGTATGTAGACGAATTGAGAACTACCTCCACCAACGCAAATGTGAGGCCGTTCATCGGCTGAAGCATGCCATCTCCGTTGCACTCGCAGGATGCTCGTATTAGCTCTAACAATATGGCGACGTTTACGAGTCTAAGTTTACTAGTCTATGGGTTCAATGGATGTCGGTGAACCGAAACAGTTACGTAAGGGTCATACCGACTGACGACCTGTGGTCTCTACTCACCCTCACGAGGGATAGGGGTAAGCTTATAGTTAAGAAAAAATAACGTTGAAGGAAGATATTATGATAAAACATGCATGTGGTATTCCCAATATGTGACCTTAAACCGGGCGGATATTACCTTTCTTAGGGCACAGTCTTTATGTGTTACGAGGTTCGACTATTTACTATCAATTTCTGATCAAATAATACAAGTATTCACGGCGACGAGTCATTAGGCCGGGAAAAAAACTTCTTTTCGTTTTTTAATAAATAAAAAATTACAGTAAAACCTCTTTGGTTGTGCTGTTTGCATCTGGCTAGTTTTGATACCATTAAATAAAATGACGTTTTAAAAAAAGATAAGTAAAAAGCGAAGACGGTGTCCCGCCATTTGTCTATTGTTTTTCTGTCCACCTAAATGAGTGAATCTAGCGTAGAAAATCGATACATTTTGAAGTTTTATTACAAAAAAAAAAAGGAAAATGCAACACAAGCCGGGAAAAAAGCTTGTCACATTTATGGAACTAGTGCGGTGTCGGTAAGAGTGGCACAAAACTGGTTCTAGCATTTTCAGGCCAGTAATTTTGATGTCAAAGATGAACCTCGCTCCGGTCGACCTGTTACGGATGAAGTCAATGCCATTCTGGGAAAAGTGGAGCAAGATCATCATATTAGTTCTTACGACAAAGCTGAAGCGCCGGGGATTGATCACAAAAAGAGTTTTGACCCTTTCGAGAAATGGGTCAGAAATCTGTTTCGACCGCCGTGCACACCACTGAAAAGCTGAGGGTGCATGTGATCCTATTGCTGTAGAAATTTCGGGACTTCTGATCAAAAAACTGAATAAAGTAGTTTTGAGTCCTCTCTTGATGCTAACCTAACACTCACTAAAGAATTCCGAAGAGACCGAAACAGGTGAAAAATCAGAAGGTGCAAGGTCAGGGCTGTATGGCGGATGCATTAACACTTCCCAACCAAACTGTCAATATTTGCCGAGTGGCTAATGATGTATGTGGTCTGGCGTTATCATATTGCAAAACCACGCCCTTTCTGTTGATTTATTCTGGCCGTTTTTTACTCTACTTCTTGTTTGAGTCTCGTCAGCTGTTGGCAGTAGAGATCCGAATTGATGGTTTTGCCCGGCGGTAACAGCTCGTAATGAATAATGCCCTTCCAATCCCAACATATACATAGTTAATTGTAACTTAATTTAATAAAACATATCGCGAGTTAATCCGGGTTTCGCTATAGTTTGTGGAGCATGATATCTTTTTGACCATGATCTTTTGCGCACGTTCTTGTCGTAGGTAATCTATATTTCATCACCGGTGATCAATCTTTTCAAAAACGGTTCGGTCTCATTACGTTTCAATAGAGAATAGCAAATGAGTACGCAATTCATTAGATAGCTTTCAGTGAGCTCGAGCGGGACCCAGGTATCGAGCTTTTTTGTACATCCAGCGTTTTTCAAATGGGCCCAAACCGGTTTATGGTCAACCCCGACTCTTCATCTATGTCATAAGAACTAATATGCCGATCTTTCTCCACTTTTTTCCAAAATGGCATTGATTTTATCCGTAACAGGTCGACCAGAACGAGGTTCAACTTTGACAAAATTACCGGACTGACAACGCTAGAACCAGTTTTGTGCTATTCTTACCGACCCTATATTAAGTCCTAAAATGTTACAATTTTTTTTTCGCGGCTTGTATCGCATGTTTTTCTTTTTTGAAATAAAACTTTAAAATGTATTGAATTTCAACGTTAGACTCACCTCATTTTGGTGGACAGAAAAACTAGATAAATGGCGGGACTATGTTTTAAACTTTTTTTAAAATGTCATCTATTTAATGGTGCCAAAAGTAGCCAGATAGAAACAGCATCACCAAGGAGATTTCACTGCAATTTTTTACTTATAACATACGAATAAACTTTTTGCCCGACCTAACATAGATATCTAAAAAATCCGATGTCCCCTAAATAACTTCCTTTTGATGAAAAAACGCGGGGCAGAAAAGAAATTATTTTCCTTTTATTAAAACGTGTCAAAAGATGACAATTTATTTTTTTAGTAAAATCATGTAAATTTCAAAGTAAAATCCTTATTGATAAGTTGTCTAATGGATTGTACATCATATTATCTATATTTATTTTACATGTCAATGCTATGATTGATTTAAACATCTTTTAATTTTTATTAATTAAAAAAACATGAAATGGAAAAAAAGTGATATTTTATACATTTGGGTTACATAATTGTTTAAAATTCATGAAAAATAATGTTTTTTTATGAAAGATTTCCAAAAAGCAACCTTAGATTGTTTTGCGGTATAAGTTGTTTTTAATAGAAAAAAAAATATTCCTCGCGTTTTTTCCTCAAAAAGTTTCACAGGAGCCATCGAAAAAAAAATTAACGAGTCATATATATAAATTTTCACAGCATTTTGAGGGGCTAACGAGCATGCGAACCGTCGGAGACTAGGTGATCACCGCAGGCCATGGACATTCGCTACCGCAGAGGAGTCAACAGTGCCTTGTCGACCTCTTGAAAAAAAATGAGAATCTAATCGAGAGGGATTAGGCCACTGGAACTCTCACTCACTGGATGAAATGCAATAGCGAAAGCTGCAGAATATTTCGCTCGATACGTCAAAGACATATTTCACGTGAGTCGTACTTCATTTTGGAGTCTGTGATGAAAATTTTGTCATACATAAAAGAAAAAAAAAACAGATTTCGACATTTGTTTATTTTATATTACGTAACTTATAATCGCTTAATAGGCAGTCGCGCATGCCGATAACAAAATGTGTATACACATCATTACATTAATTATAATTAATATGATGAAATTTCTATAGAAAAATATATACAATAAGAGCGAAATTAAAAGATTCAACAATTTTCTTATAGTAGGTATGAATGTTTGTCCATTTGCAGTTATTACTTAACAAGTATTTATACAATTCTTAATAAAAATGTCCTATTCATTGTTGAGTTTTCTGTCCACAATAGGACAGTCCATCAAAGAGACAAGTCAGACTTTATGGTCTCCTCGTGTACCTTGCATGGAGCATAAAAAGTATCACTGACCTTTTATATGATGCGATAAACAATATAGAAAAGGCTAATGCCTAGATTCTCCACAACAATTGTTTATAATACTTAAAACAAAATCTTTTAGTCCGGGAGACGGCAGTGTGATTTCCCGCATACAGGGTAGATTTTGCATCTTTTTGCAAATATTTATAATCTCATTCTTTTTTAGAACACTTTGCCGAAAAAATTAGTCATCGAAGTAGCCGTTTCTGAGAAAAATAGCTTACAACATGCACTAAAAAATGTCGTATTGACAACCTTAGCCACAGCTGACGATCTTCTGCGATACCGCGACCCAGTGTCACGTTGCCAATCGGGCCGCGAGACTAGTCATGAGCTTCGCATAGCCGCGGTCGGTCGCGAATTTGCACCGAAGTTACAGGTATTTTGTTTGCTGTTTTTTAATTTTTATACGATAAAGACGCTTTTTGTAATGATAGTATAGTATTAGTGTTATGTTATAGTTGTAATATAGTGTTACGTTTACGATGTTGACGTTTTTGAAATTAAGATTATGTGTGATTAATATTGAAGTGTTTGCAATGCCTTTCACTACTATCGAATATGCACATATGATTTAATGTTGAGGAGTATGTAGAGGTGACATTGCTGCGGCTCTAAAACTTTATGGTGAAACTTACTCCGACAGTCAACAGCCTGCAAGTCCGCAACTAATATTGCGAGATGTGTATTGTAATATGCGATAATTTGCCTTAGTTTGCCTCGTTTGTTTAGAGGTGAGCGGAGTACATATGGAAAATCAGACTAATTTAATAATACCATCGGCGACCTTGTATATCACTGATAACATCAAGTATCATTTGTAGGTAAGTGACTAAACAAATTCTTTAAAAATTATATATCGCGAAGCCCGAGCGCGGGGCAGAATTCGAGTTCGTCACGTGGCGCCGTGACCCGACAACCGCACCCGCGCCTCCAGTCTGGCTGAGCATTTATTAGGGTTGTGTCTTAATTCTTTATATTTTTTTCCTTATTATATTTTTGTTATAGTTACTTTGGCAGTTTTTGTAATAAAGATTATGAATATTTGCGAAACGAAGTATAATAAAATCCATCATTTATAAGATGTATGGAACGACCAATTATCTAGTTAAAGACCTATCATAAAACTAAAAATATTTTAAAGCTGTCTAGATCTAAATTCAGACAAACGATGGTATCACTCGCAGTTATGGATGAGTGATATTTGGGATTGGACCATCATTAAGATTTGAAGTTTAAATGCTCTCAATTTGACATAAAAATAATTTAGGAGAATTTAGTGGACTGATTGAAAGCTTGGTAAGACCACCACAAAAATTGGCAACAATATCGTGCTCACTCGATGATGACATGATTTAAAAAAGAAACAGGTGGAATTGCGGGAATGAAAGAGCAGGTTGTCGATAACACAATAACTGGAAAAGTGTTTTGAATTAAAAACAAATCAATGAATTTGATTAACAGTAACAAATAACTAAATTAAAATACTGTAGTTTCATTTCATTAACATGGTTGAGAGTAAATATGTGAATATAAAAGAAAAACAACAAATTAAGTTTTCGGTTAGTGTGAAAATTGAGGTGATGAATATTTCTCTTTCGCGCCTCTTACGCGTCTCGCTTTTCGATACACCCTTGTTTTCCGCTACAGCAACTTATTCTAGATTTAATGATTTTTCAAATATTAATTTGAAACCTCAATGAAAACATTCTTTGACGTGAAGTCAAAACAGCTAACGCAGTATCTGTAGAATTAGATTTGATATTTTCAGTCATTTGATCAATATATCTAAGACATGTAAGAATTTGTTCGCAGCATCACAAAATCATTTTAATCTGTGACACAAAGCGCGCTAAAATAAATAAATGAAGCAGTCGATTTACATATCCAACACTAAAAGGTTACTTAGGTATAGTTCACGCCTACAGCGCCACCCGACCGTAATCACTAGAAGACCGCCGTCTTCAGGTATGGTTCAGCTGCAGGTTCAGCTCTCTAAGCTTCTTCCTTGCAGCCTCCAGTTCGGCAGTCTGCTCTCTCACGCCTTCGTTCAGTTGAGCGAGCACTTTCCGTAGTTCCATCAACTTTAAAATCACCCTACCTTTCTCTTCCATGAGAAGCTTGAACGCGGCGGTACCTGTTGAAAAAAATAAAATAAAAACAATTAATATAACAAGATTACTGCGAAATATTAAAAATAATAATAATAAAAAGCGAACACAGTTGCATGATGGTAATCCATTAGCGATTATTACGGTTAAGAAACACAAGTGGATGTACGAAAACGGAGTGAGAATATAAAATTACAGAGTAAATGCGTGCGATGTTAAGGGCGGTGGGCAAGGATCACCTTGGAAAATCTTATGCAGACCAAACAGTTGGCATGTAAAAAAAAAGGCCCAATTTCAAGCGTCCTAAAATGTAGAGTTTGTATGAAGATCAATGGATACCAATAAAGCAAAAGAGATATACAAAGATCCGTGCCATATGGAAATCTGTGGTCTCTGCCTCTAAACCTCCCAATAAATGGATATGAGTTCATAATAGCAATAAAGCATTGACACGTAATCGGCCACTTTCACCGCGCGTATGTTCAGCTCCAAGTAGTCCCCCATGCCGTCTACAGGAACTACAAAAGCGACTCACCAAGCATGGGCACGTAGTCGGCCGCCCTCTCCGCGCGCACGTCCAGCTCGAAGCACTCCTGTATGTCATCCGACTCGGACGTGGCTATGCCCTGGAAGAAGAGGAACAACGCGTGTGTAGTTGTTTAAGCGCGTGAGCACTTTCGTTTGATGTGAAATATTTAAAAGGGCGTTTCGACAGCCGTCAGCGTTCTTGAATGATCGTAAAAATATCCACGAATAGCGGGAAATCCTGACGTGCTATTTAGAACAAGAAGTAAGTCGAAGCGCATGTCAACACTAACGTCCTTGGTCTTCTCTGGGCAACTTCGTGAGTATTCTAGAGGATATAACAGAACATCCATCTCTATAATATACATTATGCGAAAATTTAAACTAGTACACATTACAGTTCAAAAGATACAGTGTTTAATATGTGGGACTGGCAAACAGGCACTGTAATATAGGCCACTTAAAATTCTTTTAGACGTCGTTGATTTTCCACACAATCATCAGTTATCACAACACAGTGATTTACATTCTACTGACGTCGCGAACACGCAACTGGTGATATCGCGTGCAGCGATGAAAGGATGATGTCGATGATTGTCTTACGTCATAGAAGCTGTACTCGGACTCGTCGCTGTCGCGTTCCATCGGCATGGCGTCGTCGCTCCGATTAAATCTCTCGAAGTCTTCATCTTCACTAGTCTCTTCATCAAATTCGCCTTCTAAATATTCCTGAAAACATTTCATTGTTTATATAATTATAATGCGTATAGTAAAAAAGTTTATGATTTGTGTATTTATATTTCAATGTACCTAGTATATTGTATACAATACAATGATTTCATTATTGTTGTATGTAATACATGTCCACGCAATGAAAACAGATTTTCTTTGTCTGAGCATTGGTTTAACACTATTGAATGTATCGATAATAGACTTTGTTGTAGATGATTTCGAGCTGTTTACGCTTTAATAACACACGTTTCACGTACGTATTTTTTATTTACTTTCATAACCCATAACATCTAGTAAACAGGGCTGAAAGCTAGTTCGAAGCAATCTTCTAAGAAAAAGATGATTGAGTAGCAAACATCAATCCATCAAAAATTTCACATGTTATATATTGAAAAATTCTTTTCTTTTTTGAATATTTCCTTAACAATATCTTTCGAATGAGCCAACCGATTTTGATACAGTTTACGACGATCGACGTTGTTTATTGAGAAAAGCTGGTTAGATTCGAAAATTTATTACTAGAATAGTTGAAAAATATAAAAAAAAAAATTTATCAACAATTTCTGTATATTGCAATTCATTCTGTATATCACAAAAAATTGTAGCAAATACAAATACTTTGACATGTTGCACATAGAGTATATACTTTATTTGTTTATTACATTTATTGTTAATTATCGTTGATTTCTCACCCACCTCCCATATCTCTCATATCCATCTAACAACATTGACTCTACATCTGGATCCCGATTTCTTTGTATACAAAATGAATATTTATGTTTTTTTTTTTTTACATTTATCTTTATGGTTGGTACTTATAAAGGTGACAAAGAAAAAAAAGGAATAATGGGGATGAATTGCAAATATTCGGGTCGTCAAAAAAATTAAGAAAGATAATAAGGGCGGTTCGGATAGAAAAAGTGTAAGAGACTCCAACTATCGCAACTTGTCCTCTTCGTTCTATTAAATAATGTAAAATTAACAATAGTCGATTCATTAATGTAATATTTTTCCCCATTTATGCTCCACACAAGGACTTTTGAGAAACTTTAATTACTTAATTCATTACACTTTAGAGCTACTCAACTATTAAGTTGAGTGACGGGTCGTTACTATTTGACTATACTCGTAAGAATAATAGAACAAACAACAAACAAACATTTTGACAGTCGTTTGGTAACAAACATGAAGAGCCCTCTATAAGCATGTTGATCAGTAAACACTTACGATGTTCTCATCATCCCACGACTCCTCTTCCTTTTTCGTCTTCTCCAATAGCATTTTCAGAGATTTCTCATCGTTTATCACCACATTTTGATACGTCTCCAACTTTTGGACCACGGGCTCCAATTTCGGTACCATGGGTTCGAACTTAGCCTTCACCTTCACCAGGTCAGGTTCCGGCTTCGTTAGATTTGTGGCCGTTCTAGTGGCCGGCTTCTGTGATGCTGTCCTGCCGCCACCCCGTTTTCGTACCGTAGGGACGGCCTTCGTCGTGCTGCTGTAGACCTTCGCCGGTATAGTATCGACTTTCAGAGATAGAGCACTCTTTGTGGTGCTTTTGGCCGCTTTCTGGAGCTTCTTCGTGGGACGGAATATCCTGCGCAGATTCGCTTTGTCGTCTGAAAACTAAGAATATTTTAAATTAGATTAAATTGAATATTAATTGTTATTAGCTTATGGAAATGCTTTTAAAGCACTTATTAAATTAGAAAATAAATTGGTCGCAAAATTCCAAATATTTTTATAATTGATTAACAAATTATTTACTGATCAGCCGCCCGAAGGAACGCATAATGAAACCTTCTATAAGAGGTGAAAGAATTCTTTATTAAACTCTAATTTTAACAAAATAGCCAAAATTAAGCATAGAAATATGAAAACCATAGACAATGGTTTTTGACAAATATCAAACAACAAAAGAACATAAAGACAATGCCCTCTGTTAAAAGGTTTCCACAAAACAATTCACTTGATAGGAAAGTGATATTAAAAAGCACAAATTCTATTTTTTAATCAACTGAAAAACTGAAACCATTTTTAATTACATAATCATTCATTAACTAATGATTAAATATCAATTACCTCACTATCAGAAGTCTCCCGTTTCACCTCTGACACAGACTTGTTCATTAAAACGTTCTTGGACAACTTCACTGTCCTTATCTTAGCACCCTACAATCGTAACAAATATATATAACTTAACGGCATTGCTTTTGATATAGGGTAGCCAGAGGTGGAACATATAGTGCACATGTCAATTACTCGATCCCGTCATAACGAATTGAGAGCTGAATGTACAAATTTCATTCATAATAAAAGTAACTTTTATCTACCCACAAAATGTAAAATTCTTCACACTCTACTTCAACATTAACAAATTCTGTTGATGTAACAAATGCACTTATTGTACATGCAACAAGAGAATGGCCAACTGTTATTTGCAAAATTACAACATTGCATACAAAACCATCTGAACTAATTCATGAAGGAATGTATCTGGCTAAACAAAACTCGTGTATTTCATTAAATCCATAAATGTTAAATTTACAATCACTATCAATAAATTAAATTAGAAATGATTGACCGATACTAGAAGAGACTGATATGTCTACAGTGACAGGGCCCATTCTAAAATCACCTCAAATATCTCGTCTTCAGAAGACACCTCCTCCTTGATTTCGACTGTACTCTTTTCTGATTTCGCCAGAGCCAGGTTGGGCTTCAGTGTCTTCTCGTCTTCACCTAATACCCTCTAACAAAACACAATTAGATATAATTAATAGTAACAGATTTTGTTATGTCCACTATACTATGACTTTTGCATCAACTCGTATAAATAAAACAGACAAGACAAAAAGAGAGTGACCAGTGTTCAAAAGACATACTTTACTAATTCTTATTTCTAGCGTCTATTAAAAAAAAATGGGATTACTGTCACATACACAAGCTGATTGCTGAAATATAATTATTTCAAATCTCTCACTAATTTCTCCTTCCTATTTTATCTTCAGACCCTGATCCCCTATCCATTCAATGAGACCATTCCAATGAGCCCAAACACAATATTTCTGCTATAAGTCAATGAAGGAGCTGGGTATCCAGTAAATTCCAGGTGATGCTGCAGCATCAGTTACTACGCTCTACAGAAGTAACAAAATACAAAATTTCGACTCGAGCAGACCTAAGAAGATGCTCACTCACATCTATTCATCAACTAGAAGAGAGGTGATAATCATCAAAAAGCTAATCAGATTTTCTTGAAGCATAGCTAAGAACACTTTAGATCAAGTTACCTTGCAAACAAAACACAATAAATGAAAAGTTGCTTCAGCTGTTTGAGAGCTACTACTGCACAGACAGACATACAGATACCCACATTAATCATATAACAACCCTCTGTTTGCATCGGGGGTTAAAAATAGCAAGACAAATGAAACTAATCTTTCACAGCCATAGATCACAAAGGTTTGTCAAAATTATTTTTGATCCGTTGATAAAAAAGCAAAGTTATTTGAATATCATTGAGACATTGTAAACACCTTAGATTGAATAAAAGTGCTTTCTACACCAATTTGAATTAAAAAAAATCTTTTTACATTCCTTTGTTCAGAATAAGTTAATAACAGACAAAGATTAAATTATTAATGCATATTTTTAAATATATATATATATAATAATGTGTTTTTATTTTTGGGCTAAAACAATTACAGGAGAAGAGAACATTTAAAATATTTTTAGATATCATTCAAGCAAACCCCTAATGAAAGCTGACGGTGAATAAAATAAGCCATGGTACGAGGGCAGAGAGGCGAGCGGACAGTATACATTACGCCAACCTTGTATACCATTAACTTTATTAATCTTTCTCGTCTCTTTTAAACGGTCTCATGTAGTATGTGATTTGTTCATTGTTCCACTATCTTATGGAATAAGTGTTCTCTAGCCATGGCAAAACCTGGTTAGAGAACACCTATTCTGCAAAATAACAAGAATATAAGCCAAGTATAGGTACTTAAGTTAAAAGCGAACTGATAAACTATGATGCTGTAGCATACAATTAAAAATATTATGGAGAAGGATATTATCACCTTAGATCTGTGCAAGAAAGCTCAAGCTTATATGATATGTTGATTAGTACTTATTAATTTTTGAGCATCAAAAACCCAATATCAATATTTCTAATTCAATATCACAATTCCGAGTTACACCTGCATGAGACTTATAAGTATATCACTTACACAGCGAGATGAAAACGGTGCGATAAAACCAAATAAAATGTAAGGCACGATCTCTATGAATATCTAATGATATACTAACATTATGAGATAGTAATACACATTAAAGATATGGTACAACGCAAGAAACTCTGCCGCTGTGAAGTTTGTCACGAAAGCGTCGCAATGACGTAATATAGGAACACGGCGGAGAAGATGGAAGGGTCGGGGAGCGTAACACCTGCGCATTACATCATTCGCAGCCAATTCAGAGCGGCAGAGTTTTGTGCATTATAGTATTATCTCATGATATACAAATATAATGTCATATCAACCAGAAGTTCGTCGGTGCTGTCGTCGCTGTTGTGAATGTTGTTTACGTCTACAGTGCTCGTCGCGTTTTTGCCCGCCTCTTTTGCTGTTTGCCAACTGTCTGCCAGGGTCTCTTTGTCTGTGTGAATTTAACGAGGTTAATTGATTGAATGATCAATGAATTTGAATATGATAAGTGGCCATTAAACAGTTACTTAAATTTTTTCCACTTTTCAAGAGTTGGACAACAAATCAAATGTTTCAAGTCCGTTGTACAAACACAAGTAATATAACTGTGAATTTTGTTTAATAGATATGTGTAAACACTATTGATTGAACAATAATTGTAATGAAACATTGAATGTCTCTTAATTACTTTATATTATAACATGAATTAAATAACTGTCCATGATGTTAACAAAATCTTTATAACAATGACATGTAACGCCATCTGCTGTTCAATGGTTAATATCACTGGCTGTATATTTTCACTTACTATTTCTATCGCACTAATGAACTATTCTATTGATGGCACTGCATTAGTTCATTAGTATTGTCGCTATTATATAAATTGACATTAGCTGACATTGATGTCAATTGAAATGTATAGATCTTAACCATCACATTGTTTAAATATATCAAGCAAGTGATAAACAATAGCAAATTGAATCATTTTCTGTAATATAAGTTGTTTATTTATATTCGATTTTTGTTGAAAGATATTTATTAATTCAGTTCCTAATAATCTCAATTGATTAAATGCAAATTGAATTATTTCAAATTCAAACTGTTTTAGTTTCATAATTTTATAGTAGTTCAGTAATCAAGTTTTTCATAGCATTTTTCGAAATTGCTCTGGGAAAATAATATTTTTTTTAAGGGAGAAGTTCCTTACATTAACTTCCAAAAATAAATATAAACACTGACACATATATATATATAAACACACACAACATAAATGTAGTTCCATCTATAGTTTATGTCATTGTAGTAGCATTTGTTGTTGAGAACCAATAACATAGTGAAAATGTAATTATCTCAAATTTATACAAAACGGTGAGAATTAAAATAATGTTTAGATGTTTTTTGTCTCCTTCTTCAAGGAAAGCCATCTATATATATAAACTAGAATGTCAAAACTGTACCAAACAACATGTTTACATTGAAATTGTTAGTGCGATTGCCAACATAACTTTGTACATACACACGAGAATTGCTTACTTAAAGCGACAAGATAAAAATATGTTAATAAAAACTATGAAACTATAATTATAAAATGTATATCTAAAATATTACCCTCATCCATGAACTGATCTAAATATTCATCGATGGTGTCAATATTTTCTGATAGGTCTCTCTTTCCGTTTCTCATAGGACGATTGGCTGTCAGCGGTGCATCGTCAGGGACCAAACCCAATTCCATGTTGAAAGATTCGTTTTGATCCGTTGAATCATTATCCTGTAACAGTGGACCTTTAGAATGATTCTTGGATAAAGTACAGAAATAAGTGAAATAATTATCATATATTTAATAAAAAAAAAATGAGCCAATTACAATCTGGACATACACATGAAGGGTTGCATACCACCATACAATATTCACGCTTCCTATACTCATACGGGACATATGAAATACTTTTTCATATTTATTTTTTCCCAGAAATGCTGGGAAGTCGGAGTATTTGCTAACTGTGCGATTTGTTGCAATTTAGTGCACATCGCGCGTTCGAGCAAAGACCATACCATATGGAATCAAACATGCATCTTTCCGCAAGTATGCATATAATCTCCTTTTTTTTCTTAGAACGACTTTGTCAATGAAACCATAGTCATTGAAGTAGCTGTTTCTGAGCCTAGAATTTGTATCTGCCATCATACCCATGTCCCCCAGTTGCCAGCCGGGAGATGCGGCGGGCAGTTGATCGCGACATACCAGCGTGCCTGGACGTTGAACCCCTGTACCTAAGTTACTTCTTTTATTCGTTATTTTTTAATTTTTACGATAGTGACGTTCTTTCTAATACGTGTGTTGGGTTATAGGTATAGTATAAGTGCTACGTTTAGGATATTGACGTTTTTGAAACTTAAGATTGAGTGCGATTAACATTTAATAAAAGGATGAGTATTCGAACGCGAGTGTGAAATGGAAGAAATGCGCTCACGCATATTATTCGCTTTTGAACAAGTGCGTGAAAATAATCGACAGGAGGAGCTTTTCAAAAGGGTCAAGGAACATTACATAAAACGACTGCTTTGCCTAATTTACCTAGTTTGTTAAGAAGTGCATGTGCAAAATCAGAGACTAATTTAATAATACCGTTAGCGACCATCACATTACTGACATCAAGTGTCATTTATAGATGACTAGATATTTTTTTTAAAATAATATATCGTATGGCCCGAGCGCGAGGCTGAATTCGAATTCATCACGTGCCCTGGCGCGCCGCGTGGATGCGTGAGCGCCGTTTAGCCGAGCATTTTGCAGGGTTTTGCCTATGTTATTTTATATTATTTATAAGCATATTTTCAATGACATATTTTTTTTATAGTTACTTTAGCAAAGTTGTTCTAAAAAAGGAGGAGATTATGAATATTTATGGAAAGATACATGATCTATTCCATCCTGTACATGTGGTATTTGGCGTAAATCTATTTGTGAGATCGACGTGGGTGTAGATGCAAATTTTTATAGAACTATAAAATCATTATATTTAAGCATTTTATTGCTTTTTTTCAGATGATGAGTTACAACATCGTCAAAGATCTGAAATTTGAAAAAAATGGATGGATAAGATGGAGAAAAACTTCCATCTCGAATCACATAAGGCGACGTGCTAGAAACAGAGTGACTCAACTTCCAGGTACTAAAGGAGAAGCTAGGCATTTGTGAAGAACCCACTGTGATTGTTGATAGCTGTGGACACTATTCGCAAAACATGCTACAAGCGCAAAAAACAACTACAAAACTTGTAAAAACATTTTTTTTGTGCTATCACAATATGTCATGTTTATTATGGTGAGGCTAATATCCAAGTCAAATTATAATACATATGTCCTCTAGCATGTATTTGTTGATATTCAAAGGTTTATATTTGTTTCTTATAAGAACACATTTTTTAAGTTCTACTTTTGTAGTAAATTAAGAAAAAAAAACTCTCAATTTTGAAGACTAATCATGTTACAAATTGATAGTTAAATAATAAAGTCATTAATTACATGGTATCAATTGTTTTATTATATCCTCTAGTTTTAATAAAAATACATTATGCATATGGCTCTTTTAGTAAAAAAATATAAAATACGGTTGGGGATTTTCATTCTGTGAGACTGTTTTAAGGTATATTTGTTACAAATATTGATGCGGCTTTAGGAAGGATAACACTGTACATTTTTTTACAATCTTTAATAAAAAAAGAACAAAAATGAAAATCTAACAAAAAATGCCAAAAACATGTTTCTTGTAATTTATTCTTATTTCATTTTTAATATTTGTTGTTATAGTGGCCATAATACACACTGTGAAAATTAAATAATCTGCCGATTATGGTTCTAAAGATACAACCCTGTGGTAGACGGGCGGATGGAGAACAGAGACTTAGTAATAGGGTCTCATCGGTACTCTTTGTGTACGGAATCCAGCAAAAAAAACAACAAAAAAATATGTTTCTTGTATGGGGACCCCTTTGATTTTTAACTTCATTTTAATTATTTTTTGTTATAGCGGCCATAATAATACATACTATAAAAATTCACTAATACAGTTTTATGAGATGGATATATGGACAGTGAAAGTAATATAGCCCTGGTGGCATCCTTGGGTATAGAATCCTAAAAATGACATAAATTGTGAATAAACTATCAGTTTTAGGTATAATTTTATACATTATAAAATATGTATATAAAACTATAATCAACACATTGATAGTACCCTAACAAGATATTACTATAAAATCATAAACAAGCTAGTGAATTTATTAATGTATCAGTAAAATTATGAGTTATATGTTATTTTCTTCAGTATGATGAGAGAAGAAATTAAATAATATGAATTATCAATTGAAAATAACACATTTAGTATAATTAGATGAACAAATTATAATTTTTATAAAAAAAAATCATAATACATTTTAAACAAAATAAAATAATAATTCAGTCATTTTTAGATTTGGATATTCATATGTATTCAAAACTGGTAACATTCATTATTTCACGGTACAATCAAACCTTTGAATTTTAGGAAATAAATATAATTTTTAGTACTGCTTTATACTGTAAAGAACTATTATCTTACGTGAGCATTAAAATCGTCATCGGTCAAAACCTCTTCGTTGAGCCATTCCTCTTGCACCTCATCGAAGCTCTGATCATCGGGCTGGAAACCAAAAAGGACATTACTTTTCTCTCGACCGCTTCTAATAAAAGAATTATATTTTAATGCAAATAAATTCTGATCTGTAAAAAATGAGTATTTAATTTGAAGACTAAAATCCATTACATTTTTATCAGTTCACTCATGACGAATTTGAGAATATTTTGATATAATATTTGTTTGTACTAATTTTCACCTGCGACTCCACCCACTGGGATATTTTTTAAATCGACTGATCATGGTGTCAACCATGATATCTATATATATATATATATCAATATAAATATTGGTGCTGCTTTTGCACATTCATATGAACAAAGCCATAAGCAAAAGCTCTTAATAAATGATTTTTACAAATCAGTCTATGTCTTGTACTGATGTATAAGCTATAAGACTGTATAGTTTCATCAAAATCCATTCAGTAGTGAGAAAGCTTAACAATTATCTATTCTTTTGCATTTATAATATTCGTAGGACATGTCAGCATGGTATACCTTAAGCTTTGCATATACATGAATCAACATGTCGGACAAAATGATGAATGAGGCAATACAGATGAACCTTGGGGCATTTGCTAGTATATTGAAGTTAAGTAGTTCAAAACATTTTGATTCCTTTAATTATATTAATGAAAGGAATTGGAATGTTTTGTAAAAAGAATTACAGCAACAGTCCTCAATATAAGTCCAATTTTTATTTTCCAATGAATTGTTTTTAATATTCAAGTAAACCAAAATTGTCAGTTTATGTGCAATAAATTATTGGTTATGATGATTTACATCAATTTTTTTTCTAAACATTGAACATCTCCATACAGCAGTGACAGCAACACCATATCAACAATATAGAACTGAAAATACAGTCTGCCAGCAATTTGGTAATGAACTTATAATTCTTTGGTGTTTTAGACTGAGAAATACAACAAACTTCATGAATTTGCAGTAGAAATTCATTGAAGTAAAAATTATGGAAATAACACATAATTCAAAATAAAAAGATGGAAACGTGACCCGTCCAATTATTATATGGTTCTCCAAAACATTCCATGTTTTTTTTATATTGAATTGGGTTTTATTGAAATTTTATACTAAATTGAATGCTTAAGATATATAGTTTTAGAGTACTTTTCTACTACATATATAGTTAGTACATAAAAAATTCAACAATAAGAATTTAAAGCATTACATAAAGAACTAGATGATAATTTTAAATTTAATTTATCAAAAGTAATATTAACGATACATACACTTTCTAAAACAATGAATGAATAAAAATTTATGAATAAGTATCATCAAACTTTTATCAAAATATTTTTTTCTGAGATAACCATGTGAGTAAATCGGACTTTAATCTTTATAAAAAATGAATATAACCAAACATTCTGAAATCACTGGCAGGATTTTTTTTCTTTAACAATAAAACCATAATCACATGCGAAAGCACAATATAAATACTCTATAACACCATAATTCTTATATATGAATTAAACATTAGAGTATAAACCTAACTATCATTTTCAACAGAGTAAAATTCTATTTTTCTTTTAGGAATAAGTGAACAGTTTAATTCCAAACTTTGTCACCACAGCAGTCGTACAAAAAAATATACTTGTAATCAATTCAATAAGGTTGAAAAGAATTTGAAAACCGTACTTTATTTCTCTGTAACTAGGCGCAGTCATTTCTGTAACTACTTGAAAATTGTAGTTGAAATAATAACACAAAATCAGCACACAAATATTTAGTTCCTCTTACTAGAAAATACAATGCTGTTATGTTAAAAATACAGACCTCACTGCGACGTATTTTCGCCATTGGTTCTTCGGAATCAGACATCCTAAATCGATTTATTATATTCCGATCTTAATTACGTATAATTCTAGTTATTTTAACTGCTACAGCCCTGTTCAAGTAACGTATTTCTTATTATGTTATCGAATAACCTTTTTCACAAACACCCGGGAAACTTTACATGACAAATGGGTGACAACAACCATAAACAAACATAGAGTTAATACCAAATAATAAATAACATCTGAATAGGCACAGAAAACAAGATACATTTTCTAATATTTTACAAAATCTAATACTCTTACCTCACAATGTCGCATAATGGACAACTAGTAACCAGTATCATTGTGTAGAAGTACAGTATAACACACGAAACTCTGCCGCTCTGAATTGCCTGCTGATGATGTAATGGGCAAATTCTGCGCTCCCCGATTCTTCCTTTTCCTCACCCGCGTTATTATTTTACACCATTGCGACGTTTTCGTGACTAATTTCACTGCGGTAGGGTTTCGTGCGTTGTACTGTAAATGTTCGTTAAGTATATATTTGATGCTCCATTCGTGTGCTGGATCCTCATGTATATATTTTGTAAAAAAAAAGATAGCTCGAAAATATTCAGTGTTCAAATAACTATCTACAGAACATTTATAGTTATTTGACTCACTAATGTAGAAGGTGATGAACTCACTATGACTCTACTCAGTGGTGAGTTACGACAAAATGGATAACCCAAAATATTCTCCACGTTCAAATATCTGTATTTAAATAACAACTTCCATGGTGATTAATTGAACGGTATAAAATTTGTTATTGTACAGCGCCATCTAGTCGTGAATTGTAAACTAGTAATGGTTAACATAGAGAACAAAGTGTGCTGGCTAAAAACGGAAAAGAAAATTGTTTAATAATTTCAGGAGAAAAAGATCATGAATCAACTTCGCTCCATAATATACTTGCAGGCCGAAACCAGCGACAAATCGCTTCTATGTCTACAAACGCTAACGCTTTAACGTGTCTCAAATATTGATTTTACTTAAATTATTTTTTTAATTGACGCATGTCATGTCAAGTATGATATTCTACATAGGAACGCAAAAGAACATTGGGGATTTAAGTAACTTTTAATCTCTGTATACGAGTCATAGTGTTAATTCTTTGTCCAATGTCGATATTGTTTAAGTGTTGATGGTATTATTTTGTATAATGTAATCATGGCTGAAGTAATTTAAAACTTGATCAAAACTTATTCTGAATTCACAGATATCACAACGTCTTCAATGGAGATGGGTGGCCGGACGAAAGTAAAATGTTTATCTTCAAGGTTTTCCTTTATTCCTCTTTATAAACTGGCTAATTTCCCTGAAGGTTAAGTATGAGAATTTTAGATCTTACGACATATCTAGAAAGTTGGGGATTGACTACAAAAACAGTTTTACCCTGAAAAAAAAACTGGATATAGAAAAAAGCTCGATACTTGGGTCCCACACGGTCTCACTGACAGAAATCTAATGAATAATGGACTCTTTTGCGATTCTCTATTAAAATATAACGAAACCAAACGGGTTTTAAAAGATTGATCATTAGTCATGAAAAATGGATTACCTACGATAAGAATGTGCAAAAAAGGTTGTGCTCAAAAGGCAAGCAACCTCCACAGATTATTTTTCAATGCTTTTAGTTCGAAAGTAGCAAGTAGTTTTAGGAATGGCCTGCGGGGTCAAACATCTTTTGAATTTTTGAGCTCAAAAACTCATAAACAATATTCATAAATCAAAGAGCTTAAAGACATATCGATAAATATCATAGTAGAATCTTTTAGTGATGTTTTGTAGGTTCAACGGTTTTTCAGATTTTATTGATACTTAACATAATAATAATAATGCATGACTGGAATGTATAAGTATCACAAAACTTTAGGAAA